>CAIGRB010139211.1:0-15610 GCA_903798255.1 Fraxinus quadrangulata | reverse complement strand
CAATACAACAATGCGAATTGTTGTACTAATTATGAGAATGGAGAGAAATCTGTTTCTAATGAAATATGAATTGTACTACAAGAAAGAGGATGTAGAGAAAGAATTGAGTTAAATTATAATAAATTAAGCTAATGTTTTGTAAAGATTGAAATCTAGATTTTAATCTAAATTAAAGTTAATAAATAATTCTAATTACATATTTTATGGATCCCACAACTTTTTAGTCACATATTTTATCAATTTTTATCAAAATTTACTAAGAATTTAATTTTGATCCTAGCCAAGCAAGGGCTAAATTGACACGTTTTCTCAATCGAAGATAGATCACAAAAAACTAAGTGGAGGATGTCTAATACAACTTTTACGAGTCGATTATGTGCTATGTATTTTTTTTTTATATTTTTCTTGCCATGTAAGAACTTTTGAGGTGATGTGATAATTTTTGGTCAATTCACGATTCCATTTAATAGACTTTCTCAAGGCAATTTGTGAAAAGTACCTTTTGTCTTATTCATTCCTTTAGCCAAATAATAAAACGCCGGCTTTTCTAATTTTCCGTAAGAGTTAAACAACTACAAGAAAAAAACACAAACATCTCCATTTTCAAACAATCCCATTTCCAATTGTCGTCAATTATATGTACCATATCCCGCAAGTTTAGCTTCTCCTCCATAAAATCATTGCATCCCACTATATATCACGGCATAAAAATTAGCATATTATTCCCATACAAACCTAATTACACATTATTGTTTATTGAATTTGCTATACAAACTTTAAATTATCCTTCAAGGTGTAAGAAAATAGATACATTCGAAAGACATTTGCTAACATCCTCTCATGGATGATGACTTCACACAACATCAGAAAGGTTTGTATATACTCATGAGGATTCTTTGTAATTTTTCCAAAGAACCTGATGTTCTAATGATTCAGAAAGAGGTTGATGACATTAGGTCATAGGTGGGAGTTAGTTTGTCCAAAAAGTGGATAAATGATAGCATGGATTAACATAATTTCCGAATAATATTGGGCCTTTGTTAACGACAAGTTTCTGTTGGACTGATTGTTGCACTTGAATTTGATCCTGAACCTGATTCTTATTCTCAACCATTTTCCTTGCTTCTCATTGTTCCCTTCCGCGTTGTTTGAATGGTCTTTCGATCTCGTCAGAATCTTGCATGTACTACTGACAATTTGAAAGAAGCAAAACACATGATAATGAGGTAATGTGATAAATATCCTAAAACAAACAAAAAAATCGAACTTAATATAAGTTAACAAATTATAGTTAAAACAAAATTATTTCCCAACAACAGCGTCAAAAATATGTTTGGACAAAATCTGCAAACATACGTGACCGTTGACAAGTAATAATGTAGTGAGTTGAGCTATCGTCCTAAAAGGAATTATTGTTAACTATAGTGTATTAATTTCTTTTAGATTCGATATTTGTAACACAAAAGATCTTATTTTTGTTGTATTTAGATTAATCACTAACTGCGTTTATCAAGTTTTGAAACGAATACGTTGGATTTTAGAATCCACCCATCGGCATCTACATCTAATTCTCGAATTAAGTAGTTTAGTGGTGTTCAAGTGTTCGTGATAATCCTATATTGTTTAATCTTTTTTTCTAAGATAAACCAAATATATCCTAAGCATGATCGATTCTATTTCTAATCCGAATTCATATACAAAGAGATGCATTCAACAACACGATTATCGAACAAAATCGCACTTGCTCAGATTTTACTCATAACACCTATTGTCAATGTGTCAATTATGCATTGTTATAACATATTGTGAGTCTTCAAACACTATAATAAATAACAAGTTATCCAATTGATAGCTAAACAATCAAATAACACAACAAGCATGCATAATTAATTACAAAACACAAAAATTCACTAAAATACTTAATCTTTAAATCAAAAATACATGACCACTGGTTTCATCATTCATCCAATATAAAATAAGTTTAACCTAGTATTATGATATTCAAATTATTCAAAATATATTGAAAAGGCATCGCCCGTATGAAATAACTAGAAGAGAATCTTGAAAACTCAATTTCTTCAACAATTGACTTCAATCTGAGCTTTGAATCTTCAATTCTTGTTGTAAAACTCGCCTTCGCCTCTTACTAGCTCTCTTCAATTATAAAACAATGTGTGTCACGTTCTAGACCTCCTTTAGCCCTTGTTTGATCTACATTATTTTCGAAATGCATTTTTCTCTTTTTTTTTCAATTATATATTTTTCAATAAAATAATATTACACGCAACCCAAAACTTTTCCTTATTTTTCAACTACACATTATCTATCAATCTACTATTCCAAAATACAACATATTATCCATCATTCTACTATTCCGAAATGCATTCTTAAAAAAAAAAAAAAAAGAGTTCAAACAAGCTCTTATGTTATAAAAGATGCCAAAGATATCATCCAAAAACTTGTCGAATCAAGAAAAGGAAACAAAATTTTCTTCTTGAATTTCTTCAAGGCATGCGCCTAGTTGAAGGTGGGGTGTGTGCCTAAGACAAAAAATGGCTTTAGTCGCTTGTATAGCTAGCCAGGCATTGTTTGGAAATTTGTATTAGGCACGCCCTTAGTTATGTTCCGAGAATTCATAAGTATTTTTGTCATATATTTCTCTCTCGATATTCAATTGAGGCTATTTAAAGTACATTGAAAAGCTAACTTAGAGGGATACAATTCTTCTAGAACTATCATTTTTTCAACTCAAATGTTTATTATACCAAAAATGAGTCTCAATTTAAGGTTAAAAATCTGGAGCATAACTTGTTAGACTAAAAATTGATTCGTGGAAATATTTTGACTATATTTCATTTCTTTGACTTCTTTTATCATCCAATTGACCCCTAAAACTCTTAAATCTTCATCGTGAAATCCAACACAACTTTAGAGTATTTACACTTTAGTCCCCCAAGCTTTAGATCACTTACAATCGAGCCATTTTCGTACTTTCTTCTCCAATTTCGCCATTTATATTGATTTATACCTAACAAACATAATACATATAAAATTAAGCCATAATTCATTAAAATAATCAATATATACTCTTACATAAAAGTCCAAATAAGTGTGCAAAATACACTTATCAAATATCATCAATTTTCCCACCAATTCTTCAATCTATGGTTTCAATATCCTTGCTTTCTTCTATGGTGTTACTTTGGAGTGGAATCGATAAGGCAGAGATCTAAAGATCTTATTTACTATCTTGCTCTTTTAGTACTTCTTCCTCAAAGTATATGCTGAATTGGTGATTTCACTGAGTTTGGCATAAAAATCCTTGAATTGTTCGTCATCTCTCATTATTAGGTGTTTAAATTCTGAAATTAGCATTTGGAGATTAGATGACTTCACAATGGAAGTTCCTTCATGAGAAAATTGGAGTATATCTCAAGCACTCTTAGCCACCTTGCATGAAGAGATGAAACGAAATTGATTAGAATCCATAAAAGAAAAAAGGCATTTAAAACTTTTGAATTTTGGCTAGCATTATTAAAATCTGTAGTAGTCCATTCACTCTCTCTCTCTCTCTCTCTCTCTCATTTTCAATCACAGTGAGTACTTTATATTCATAGATGATAGAGTGACAAGCTTTTTCATCAAGAGACTCAACATAAACTTTTTAAAGGATGCTCCATTCATATCTATGTTTTTCGTGGATCACACTTTTTAAAAGTACACCCGCTCTGATATCGAATGTAAATTCTAAAACCTAGATAAATTAAAGTTTTATTTAATTAACTTTAAAATTTAGGATAGACAGTAGTGAGAACTTCTTGCAATCAGTGTTTAATGATTATGATTTGTACGTGCAAGTTGTTTCTGTATTCGAGATTGTGGTTTAAATGAAATGTGAAATTTAATTAATAACTTAGACCACAACACCAAATATAACGTATTAACGTGATATAAACCCTGAACAAAAAATCTACGGCCCCATGTCACGGGTCAAAAATAATCCACTAATGAATTGATCAAAATTACAATAATATCCTATTTTTGTAATTTCACAAATTTAACAAAAGAGCAATCAAAAAAATCAAGAACAACTCCCTATATTTCTTCTTCTTTTAACTTGTTGATGAAGTAGAATCAAATTCATCTATTTTGACCTTATCACTACTTTCCTATTGTACTCGATTACAACTATCACTTGAATTAAAAATCAACATTCTTAACTTCACGCCAATAGCTTGATCAAAGATGGGATTGTACATTAAGCATCAAATTGTTTTTGTATTTTCCGAAGGCTTGAAGAAAATGTTAACTTTAAAAATATTCAATAAAGCATCACGCCATGTGCACTTGCTTGAAGACGATTGCACCGTCGCATACTAGGTCGCGGCCGAAAAATTATTTTCCCAAAGCTTAATTCATTTTTTGATTCATTACATTAGGTATAGATAAAGTTATTATCAAAATTGGAATTAACTCTTACCTAATAATCACATTTAAAGCAGTAAGAGAATTAGAATAAAAATATACCAAAAGATTTTCTAGATTTTTAGTAGGTTAATAAAAGGAAAAATAATTTAAATTTAACTTAACCTTATATTCTCCTTTTAAAGAAATCTAAAAATATTTAAGATTGTGTAGAATCTATGTTACGCAAGCTGTAATTGTCTATTCCTTTAGGGAAAAAGGTGAGTATGCTCAAAAGTGGAGTCTGTTACTATTAATCAAGTGATTCGATTACAACAAGAAAACATTCCTTGTCATATAAGAAAAACTATAAAAATCGTAGTTTAGATATTTTAGTCGAACCACTTACCATCCAATCAATCAATATTGGCTACTGGCAAAATATGTACACTTTTTCTATCGGTTCAACAATTGATTTCTTAAAGTTTGATAGTTAAAAATTAGCAAATATATTAAGTAAGCCAATAAATAAAATAAGTAAAAATATCATGCACGCATATTTTCTGACACCTTTTATGAATCTTATTGAAAAAGGATGCATTTTTTTTTTTTTTTTTTTGCGTATTGACAACATATAAATGTATTTTGTATATATTCGTGCAGATAGGGAACGGTGTTTTGATAAATAAAAAAATAAAAAAAAATCCTCGGAAGAATGGTGAATTTGAGGCTGGTCTACATATGTTTTTCAGGAATCATAGTATTAATCCTAATATTGTATCAACACTATAAGTTTACACTGTTAAATACATAATTACAACCACTCCGCGTGCATCGCACTTGCTTCATGCTAGTTGTCAAACAAGAGGCACTACATAGAACAATTATTGAATGTAGCAACTTGATTGATTTCAATTATTATTAGTAAACATGTGCGATTTGATTTGTTGGTAATATAAGACATTAAGAATAGAGATGTTGATGTAAGAATTGAAATTATCTCCACGTATTGAGCGTTCAAGATTTTGAGAATTGTTTTTTATTTTTATTTTTTTTGGGAAGAGAAATTTTATTTAATGGCGATTCTTTACAAAAAAATGTTGGTCATACTTCATTTATGGACAATTGCAAATGATATTTTCTGTTACCTTATCCTACGAGATTTTTATTATTAGCCACGAGGTAGCCAACTAGAGAAACAGCAATAAGTCAATTAAGGCACGCACTCCATAGCACTTGCTTACCTAGCCCAACAAGCATTAAAAAAGAAAGCCGAAGTGATGCTATCATCTCAGCCAAGGAGACATGTAGTGGTTGAATCTTTATATCCGAGGTGAGGTGCTACGATATGCTACAGCCCACTGCAGAAATAGTAAGTGATAAGTGCATTTATGTGCTCCATTGAGCTTCTATTCTTATTTGATTATATATAAATTGAGCGAATATCTACTTAATTTGTAAATTATGTTAATTATAGGAAAAATTCCAATTTGGACACAATTGGTGTGGAAAAAAAAGGCTATTTGGAGCTTAATTATAGTTGTTTTGAAGCATTTGAAAACAAATCAAATTACAAAAAAAATCAATTGGAAGTATTGATGGAGCATTCAATAAAAATTCATAAATTTTAGGAGTTAAATTCGACATTTGAAAAGTTCGAGAAGTAAATTAAAACTTTCGGAACCTATCTCGAGTATATTATTAATGATTTTAGAATGAAGATGACTTAATTACAAATATTAAAAAATGAAGTATTAAAGTCACATGAGACAATGAGTTAATTGAAAAAGGAAATTTCCTTTTTCTTCTCAAACTATTTGATGACAATCAAGTTAATAATAATTTTACCTAAATCTTCCTCTATAAATATATGCCTTAGTTCAACAATTAAAGAAAACTTGTAGGATTTTGTTATACATATATATTCAAGTCGATGCTTTTTATTATACACATTATACAAATCCAAAATGATTGAAGAATCAAGAAAACAATCAATAAGGTAGGGTTTCAAGATCTTACAAGAAGAACGTGAAATCTTGGTACAAGATCTTCATATTTTTTCCCTTTTTTTTCTTAAAATCCGATTATGCACTTTAATTCAATATTGGTTTATTATTCTTATATGATGTATACTTAAGTATTTAATTAGGACGAATGATTATAATCTAGTTTTGAACCTTGATTTTAATTAAAAAAATTCAAATCCCCAATTGATTTAGTGAATTATTTTTACTTCTATTCTCAATGCTTGAATTAATTAGCCACTAATCCATTGATTTTGTGAGTGATAATTACATCGAGAGGACGATTATTAGTTTAGACCACATAGTAAAAACCGAGAATTAATATAAAAGCGTATAGATACATTTTCTAGTTAATACAGTGGTTATATGAATTCTTAGATATTTAATGTGTTTAATTAAGGTGTATCCGATTTGTATAGAGATATGAAATTAATTTAGTTAAATGGAATCAATTTGAACTTGAGAGATGTAAATTGAATGGTTAGAAGAATTTGACCGAATACATATAGTCAATTATTATAAAATTTGGTGATTGAGCATAAAGAAATAACTATGATAAACTCATGAATCCTTACACTTAAAATATTTTATTAAAAAATTTCTATTTTATTATTTTAGTATATTTATAATAAAAAATCCCAAAAATAAAATAACACGTTCTATTAATTTGCAATCAAATTGAAATTAGGAATAGTTGAACCAAATGTTAGATAATAGTCCTCGTGGGATTGATATCAAATTTTTAGGTCCACTTTATTATTTTTTACAGTCCGTACACTTACAAGATATAAAATCGAAAATAAATTTTTAGCGTCGTTGTCGGGAAACTTAGAATATAACTTAGACTTTTGGTGAAGGTTATTATCCTAGTTGAAGGCTATGATATTTAAATTTAAATAGAATCATCACTTATCAAAATAGTGACTTTCATTGGTGAAACCCAACCAAACTTGAGGGGAAAAAAATTGGGTGTGTATCCCACGATAGAAATATTAGGCTATTAAAGGTCGAGAAATAACTAATTTAAAAATTCATGATAAATTGATTGACTATATACACATCAATTAAGCATAAAATACTAATAATTAGTTTTAATTGCATTATGAACTTTTTATGTATTATCAGTAGATAGTCTTGCTCAGGACGAACAATAACTTAAAAAAAAAAAAAAAAATTGATAAGTGCATTTTATGAACTTATTCTGGTTTCTATTCATATTTATTTATATGTAAATTATGTAAATTGAGCGACTATCTACTTAATTTATGTTAATTGCTGGAAAAATTTCAACTTGGTACAATTTATATGAAAAGGGATTACTTGGAACTTAATTAGGGTTGATTTGAAGCAATTGAAGATTAACCGAATTGTGATAAATCAATTGAAAGTATTAATGGAGAATTCGATAAAATTCAAAAGTTTCGGGGAGTTAAGTTCGACATTTGGAAAGTTTGGGAACTAATTGCAAACGGTTGAAACTTGTCTCGAGTAAATTATTAATGATTTTAGAATGAACGTGACTTAATTGAAAATATTAAAAGATGAAGGACTAATGTCACATGAGAAAAATAGTTCAATTGGAAAAGAAGTTTATTTCCTTTTTATTGTTAAACTCTCATATGGAAATTAATTTGAAAGATGATTGTTGCAAAATCTTGTTCTTTAAATACATGTCTTAGTCCAACAATTAAAGGAGGCTTGTGGGGTTTCATTATACACATATTCAAGTTGATTCTTGGGGGATTAATTGTACACATATTATACAAGCCTAAAAAAGAGGGGAAAATCAAGAAATCAATCAATAAGTTAGGGTTTCAAGATTTGATCACATATTATACAAGCCTAAAAAAGAGGGGAAAATCAAGAAATCAATCAATAAGTTAGGGTTTCAAGATTTGATAAGAAGAAAGCCAAATCTCGGTGCAAGATCTTCATCTTTTTCTCATTTTTCTTAATTTTTTCTTGACTTATTTTTTTTTTACATGATGTGTAATTAAACATTTAGTTAGGATGAATAATTCTAACATAGTTTTGAGCTTTAATTTTAATTAAAAAGTTTAAATCTCCAATTGATGTTGTGAATTGTTTTTACTTCTATCTTTAATGCTTGAATTAATTGACCATTAATTCAATGATTTTGTAAACGATAATTATATCAAGAGACGAATTATTTGTTTAGACCATATAGTAAAAGTCGGGAACTAGTATAAAAGTATATGAAAAAACATTTTCTAGACAATGCGATCGTCACATTAATATTTAGAGATTTAGTACATTTAACTAAGGTGTATCTGGATTCACATAGAGATATAAAATTGACTTAATTAAATGAAATCAATTTGAACTCGAGAGAAATAAATTGAAAATGTTAATTCGGCCTATTAAACATAATATATTGTTATAAAATTTGATGATTGAGATTAATGAAATGGTTATGGTGAAATCATAACTCTAACATTTAAACCATTGTATAAAAAATTAAATTTAATTGTTTTAATATTGTGGCTATCGGATTCTTAGTTAAGGTTTAAGGGCAAATATCATCCCTAAAGCGAGTCTCTTAAACAAAACCTGCAAATACAACTCCACGTCACTCCCTAAATAGCTCAGTTTTAAACGTTTATCAGCTCAGTACACTCCGCAATGATTAAAGGACATTATGATTATTGATTTGACTAAGGTGATGTTACCACATCTGCTTTGACCAATCTCTTAAGGACACATGGCATAACTGATGTAAGCACATCATAGCCAACCAATCAAAAATCAACAACAATGGAAATAACTGTAATTGTCCCAAATGTCGTGATGAGTTGTAGGGAGTCAACCTCTTCATCCACTAAAAATCCATTCCGGCCGAATAATTTCACACCCTACATAAGGAGAACATTGTAGCTATTGTCCTATACACTGTGGACGATGTGATTATGGCGGGCAACCTTTCCAAATTTAGCTATAAATTGAGGCAAATGGTCCCCTTGAAGGACTAAGAACTCGCTTACTTTCTAACTTTGCAATACAATACTTTCAATATTAAGTCAACATTCTTGTCATTTTACTATTCCAGTTTATGACCTCCCTTTAGTTCTCAATTAAGTTGATTAAAATTGGCGAATTTGGTTTTGTACATCAAACTTAAAGTTTGGCGTTAGAATGAGGGCCTTGTGAAAAATAGTCCATATATCCTCTAAAATCTTTTAACCCTCTCTTATTGCACATCTATTTCATAAAAATCACCATGAGCAATAGTTTAACATCTCGAAATTAGTCCCATACTAGCCCTCGTGAAACCTCAGCTTGTTACCATGAAAGAAGCAATCGAGTGTATAACCAACGTTGTTCAAAGCATAGAAAGAAAACAAGCTACAGGTTCTCATCTAGCTGAAATCAATGTGCAATCTTTAGCCAAGGAAAAGGTTGGACGACCTCCTACCAGAAGAAGTTTATACTTCTCAGGGGAACAATCGTCCAAAAGCAAGACTGATGAGGTGAAAAGTCATTCCCCACCTATTGGACGAACTGCCAAGAAGGCAAGAAGTGTATTTGACATATTGGAAACATAGCGTTCACTAACACCTAAAAGTGAATGGTGAATCCTATTAAAAAGATTTTATCAATAGTGATAAGCCTGAAATAAGCTCGTTAAAAAAGCGTATAGCAGATCTAGAGGCTAGGCACAAAGGCACCGTGGAGGAATACTTCACTGACTGTCACTTTCCCTCTCAAATGTACTTGTAGAACCATTGCCTGAGAAATTAAAGATGCCTCAGCTCACCGACTATGATGGAGAAGGAGATCCCCTTAACCATTCGGACAAATATACATCATGGATGGAGCTATAGGGGGCAGTGATGCTATTATGTAAAGAGCTTTCCCCTTAACGTTGGAGTCAAAGCTCAAAGATGTGTAGGTCGTACCTCTGAATCCTTGAGTTCTAAGGAGATAGGAAATCGAGTTTTGTAGATGAACTATGGCTGCTAGATCAGAGCGTGATTGATAATTATAACGCCATCCAAATTGTTGATATCGGATTCTTAGTTAAGGGTTAATGACGAATCCTATCCCTAACGCAAGTCTTTAAAACAAAATCGACAAATATAGTTCCACATCACTCTCAGAAACAACTTGATCTCAATCATTTATCAGCTCGATGGACTCTGCCATGATTGAAGGACATCATGATTATTGATTTGACTAAAGTGATACCATCACCTTTGTTTTAACCAACCCCCTAAGAACACGTGGCATAATTGATATAAGCCTCACATGGCCAACCAATCAAAGATCAGCAATGATTGGAATAATTGTAACTGCCCCAAACATCATGATAAGTTGCAGGGGACCGACCTCTTCATCCACTAAAAAACATGTTCTAACTATATAATTTGGCATGCTTAATAAGGAGAACATTGAAGCTGATGTCCTATACAACGTAGATGTCGCGATTATGGCAATCAATATTTCCAAATTCCCAAATTCAGCTATAAATGGTGGCAAATGGTCCCCACGAACTCACTTACTTTCCACATTCGTAATACAACACTTTTCAATACAAAGTCAATATTCTCATCCTTTTACTATTCCAATTTATGACCTCTCTTTAATTCTCAATTAAGTTGATCAAAATAAGTGAATTCGGTTTTGGACGTCAACAAGTATATTTAGAATAAAAAATAAAAATAAAATAACTACCTTATATTAATTTGCTTTCAATTTGAAGTTGTGAATAATTTAACCAACGGTTAGATAGTAGTCCTCGTGAAAATGATATTCAAACTCTTAAATTCACTTTATGATTTGTTACGATCCGTACACTTACGATCATCAATAAAGTGATGATCAATAAAGAGATGATTGACCACACGAACCGTGATGGAGGTCAACTGCCTCTGCACCATAGGCGCGGAGGAAGTGGCCCAGATTTTCACGTTGTAACCAGCAATGGCACCAGTAGGGACAATATATCGCCTCCACATTGGACCAGGCCTATGCTACCACAATGTTAAATACCATACCACCTCTAACTTATAAAAAGGCTACTCATAGCGATTACAAACATCGAGGGGTTAATCTCCAACCGTCAACCTACTACGAGGCCAAAGTTAGGCCTCAACGAGCTCCTATGGACTAATTATTTTTGTTTTGAACAAGCTCTTGCATGTAAATCATTTAATTAACATATTTTGCATTTGATAACAGATTTATATCCAGAAATTCATTGAAATTGCGCAAAACAACTTATTTTCCTATTATATATTTAAAACATAAATGAATGAAAAGTACAAAAAATATTTTTCCCGCATCACAAAATATGAAAACAAAATATTTTGACATAATCATCAAGGACGAGATATAGTAATTAATGGAAGGTTGAAAATAAAAATTTGACAAAAAAAAAAAAAAAAGGTTGAGGAAATAATTGATACAATGAGCAAAGATTGAATTAAGTGCAATTAAAATATTGCGTATCAAATAAAAATTGTGATCACCCATTCGAAAATTGAGGAAAACAAGACTTGGATAAGCTAATCCTTCATATACATAATTTGCAGTCAATGTTCTAAAAAATAGGATCTAGGTGAGAAGCGGGAGCAAAATGCACTCTCGAGCATTTTCATTCCTTTTTTTTTTTTTTTGGTGCCTAGATGTACTTTTTTACACTTTCATTCTTTTTTACACTTTTTTCTTTAATTATTAAATGACTTTTATATTGATTTCAAATTTTAAAATAATATTAAAATAAGAAAATATTTTTTATGCCTAAGCTCACCTAGCCCGAAGTTTGGCCTCCACACTCGCTTGCTTTACAGATTTTAGAACATATTTTTGCAGCACAAGTTTCAATACGAGTAATGGAGAGAAATTTGACGTAGGGAAATAGGTAGAAAAAATTTTATTAAGCTCATATTTGACATCCATTTTTTTGGAGAAAATATGTTTTAAAATACTGACATATTTACGAATATATGGTTCAAAAATAAGGAAAATTTTGCGTTTACGTATAAAATTATTTTATAGAAAAATGTGTGGTTGAAAATAAATTTTGAAAAAATGAGGGGCCGTTTTAGGTCGTTTTCTGTTTTCGATTTTTCAAAACAGTGAAAACGCGTTCTCTTTCTTATTTTCGAAAACGCTTTTTTGAAAACGAAAAAAATTTNTTGAAAATAAGGAAAACAAATTTGAAAATAAGGGAAACAAAGAATATAGAGAAAGAGAGAGAGGGGATGAGAGAGAGAGAGAGAGAGAGAACACGTTTTCCTTTTTTTATTTTCGAAAACAATTTTTGAAAATGTAAAAAAGAACACATTTTTAACAATCTCAAAATATACCCCCAAAACACAAAACTCAAAACACAAAACTGAAACACAAAGAGAACGGCCCCTAAGTTTTTGAAAACATAAAGCCAAACAATAGCTAAATTAGTTGTAGCACTGAATATGAGGAAATAATATATTTTTTATAATTATCATAAGTCCAAATTAAGCTATGTTTGACAAATTTGGAAGCAATAAGCCAAGCATTTGTTGGTATGAAGACTTCTTTCTTTTTTAAAAAAAAAAAAAGAAAAAAAAATTGCTTATGCATTTCACCGATAATGATATGTGCATTTTTCATATTTTTTTTATTGTAAATGGAAACATTTGATTAATAAGAATCACCAGTTTCAAATGGTGTTTGGTTGCGGGTATTGGAGAAGATGAGAATTTTGAATTTTTTTTATTTATGTGTTAATTATGTATTTAATTATTTAAAGTGAAATTTATTTGTACTTTTTGAAAAGTTGTGAGATTACATTTGTAGTTCTTCCTTATATTTTTGTTGTATTGTTGCTTTCTTTTATTTTGTTTTTTTATTTAAGGATAAGGGCAAATCTATCATTTAGAGAAATGTGAGTTTTGCTACATAATTAAAAGGTTGAAGATGGATTATGTTTAAGGAACCAAAAAAAAAAAAAGATTGAGGGTATATTTATTACATCCCAAAGATTGAGAGTGAAAATGCAAAATTTCCATGAATAATAAAACTTGGACCATGCTACACTCACACAATACGGGGACGTCAAATGTCTAGTTTGTCAAAAATTTGGTAAAACATTGTGTACATTTAGATTTATCCATAAAACTTTGAGTGCATTAACATGAATGTTGGCTTTGTTTTGTAGTTGTCAGCATCCTGTGTTCAATTTCCAGCGGCCAAACTACCCATGCCTTTAATTTTCCATTTTTATTTTTTGATTTTTTAACAATTAGCCCTTAATATTTAACACATATAGCAAACACATCATTAACCTTTATCATTGGACTTTTTAGCCCCAAACCTTTTGATTTCATTTGTATAGTTTATCCTTTTTACATAATTCCAGCAACCTTTTTTTGCCCACCCCACAAAATCTAGCTCCGCAACTACTTGAAATATCAAATACTCGAAAAGAATATTTACTTGGTGTTGTATCATTTGTATAGTAATCTAATTTTTTAACTTCACATATGAATAATAAAATTTTCAAAAATTCAAAATTGTGGCTCCGCCACTGCTTGAAATAATATTTTCTAAATCAATTTGAATATTGACCATGTAAAAGTAAGGAGTCAAGGTTCTAATAATTAAATTGGTAGTAAAAATAAAATTTTGATGTTAAGCGGATGATTTTAATTATGAACGGAGCATTTTGGGCATAAGCTGTTTGATTTTTATATGATTTTGCGGTTTTAAATTTTTCTATTTCGGATTATATCTTTATACCATTGTAGAAAGACTAATCTGGTGTAGAATTATTTGTATAATCATCTATTTTTTTAACTTCACATATGCATAATAAGTTTTTCACAAATCAAAATTCTGGCTCGACCACTGCTTAAAATATCAAATATTTTCTAAACTAGTTCAAATATTGACTTGATACAAGTAAAGAATCGATGTTCAAATAATTAAGCTGATAGTAAAAATAAATAAAAATGCAGTTTTGATGTTAACTAGACGTTTTCAAGCTAATCGATTCTTAGATGATTTTTTCGTTATTCTTTTTCAGAATCTTTTTGGAAGGACTAGTTTGTTCTAATATTATTTATTTCATCATCTAATTTTTTAACTTCACATATGAATAATAGTTTTTTTACAAATTCAAGATTCCGGCTCTACCATTACTTAAATATCAAATATTTTATTAAATAATTAAAAAAAGTTGTCCTGGTAAAAGTAAAGAGTCAAAGTTCAAATAATTAAACCAAATATTAAAAATAAATAAAAATAAAGGTTTGATGTTAATTAAAGGTTTTCATCGTGAACGGAGTATTTTGGGCCTATGCCACTTGATTCTTAGATGATTTTTGCTATCGTAGAAAGACTATTTGGTATAGTATTATCTGTTTAGTCATATAACTTCTTAACTTCACATATCAATAGTAATTTTTTCAAACAAGAAAAGTGAAAAATACTCTTCAGGTAAAGTATATATTGAATCAGTAGTGCTATTAATGAGTAAAAATAAATAAGATTTCTAAATTCTACAAACAAGCTGACATCAATTTCAAATCCTTTGTTCTTATTAGACAACCACAAAAGTAGGATACAAAAGTTCACGACAATTCAAATCCAATGTTCTTATTAGGCACGTGGCACACACACACAAAAAAGAAAAAGAAAAAAAAGGAATTCATCACATTGAATAAAAGCAAATGCAATTTTTCTGAAGTTGAACATAAAATGAAATTCAATAGTGTCTTTTACTCAAGCAAGTGCAACAAGACTGTGAAGAGAAGCCATCACTCCATGCAGCTGATCTTCATCATCTATTCATCATCCTTGGCATTGTTGTACGATGAATCATCTGTGTACAAATTGTATAGTCAATTATATGAAAACAATGTTAAAACTAAAAATAAAATTGTTAATTAAATTTTCTGCCCATATTTCTGTAGTTTGTTTATATATAGAATTGATATCCTAAGTACCAGGTGTACCACTACTTATTGTAATGTGTCATATCACTCGAGTACTTAGCATAAGCTAAACAATGGAGCTTAGGAGATCGGTCCTCAACAATCTAAAAAAGATCTATTTCCTACCCTTTAACTGGTCATCTGGGAAATTTAAAAGTACAATCAGTTGTGTGGATTGTCTAAAGTCAATATGATAAATTGGGTGAAAATCTCAAGTTAGAGGCTGTTTTTCTTAAATTGGTG
>CAIGRB010139206.1:0-29954 GCA_903798255.1 Fraxinus quadrangulata | reverse complement strand
GGGGGGGGGGGGGGGGGGGGGGGGCACATGCTTTGAGTATATAGAAATATCTAGTAAGAAATGTCTATATCACTTCGTTTCTTCTCTTGCTTTATTACAGAAATAAATTCTGATTCTATCGTGAATCAAGTTATAATCTCGGAGTCATCATTCTTCTTTTCTGACTTCTATTAAAGATATAATTTTAGACAAAATCTCCATCTCAAAACTAGGTAGATCCAAACTAAAATTTAGAAAGCAATTTACAACACCAGTACTACCCCCGCAAACCTAAGATAGACTCAAACTTAACATCATAGCTTAATAACAATCCGTCCTTCAGTAAATCTTCTAAATTTATATAAACAAGAAGGTGTGCAATTTCATGATATAACAATCTATCCAAACAAATTCTAACCCCACACATTTTGTAATTAGGTTCAAATGCTAGACAAAGTGGTAAACTTTTATAGAAGGGAAATTGCATTGACCTAAACTCACGAGATATGCCAAACACAATCATTCAATCACAATCAATTGAACCTCTGGATATTGTTAAGCTACATTCCAACTTATTTTAATAAATAAAAAGCACAATCAAATTTCAACAAACCATTCACCTCCAGAATTCAGTGTCTTTTCGTTCATAACCTCGAGGACACACCTTAGATCTTAAAGCCAATATAAGCATGATGAATGTGAGGCGCTAGCTCGAATCACTACTACCTCAAATACTAAGAAAAATGTCAACAAACATACTATAAAGCAGCAGCTCATAAGCAACTTTTACTTTTCAGAATACATTTTTTATTGCTTTCTTCAGATAGCATCCAGTAGTTTTGATGGCACGTCTAGTAGTGTAGTGTAGTGTAGTGTAGATTAAAATTTTAACAAGTTGTCATGTCAGCTTTGAAGGATGTGGCCTCGCAAAAACAAAAAGTATCTCAAACAAAGTTGGCTTTTTGACTTGTACTTATCTCTTCCAATTCATTCATTCTCTTACCATACATTAGAGCATTTCTCACGATTATTAGAGAATTGAAATACGCTTTCGAATTGTACTTATCCGTGAAAATTGACACCTAGCTGAAAGTTACTTTTGTTTTCGTATCCCTTCTTATTGCTCTTCTTTCCCAACTGATTTATGATTCTCTTTTAATTGTTCTGTATCATTCTCTATGATAACTTAAGCCCATGTTCGATAAAAATTTAAAGTGCTTGAGCACATTCTTTAAAGTTTATTTTTTTTTTTCAAATTCATTTTCAAGCATATATTTTTTTTTATAAAATAACTTTTTACATAAATCTAAATTTTCCATACTTTCTAACCACACATTCTAAAATAACTAATTTTATAAAATCTATTCCCAAAAAATGGAGTTCAAACATGGGCTAAGTTACTAAAATTATAATGCGATATAAATAAGTATTGGTTAAGTGGATAGTAGTTACGGATCCTAAGAATTAGATGGTTAAAATAAATATTTGACTTGAAAAATAAATTATAAATTACTTTTAAGTTTTCAAATGCTAAAGCACTGTTTAGTATTGTTAAAAATTATATTTTTAGTAAATTTTCATTAAAAAAAAAAGATAAAATATGTCGTTAAAAAGTTAATAAAAATTTGATTAAACAATCGTTTTCCGTCCAATGATAATCTTTTTCACTACTAAAGTATATTTTGAAATTTTAGAAAATAATTAGTCAATCTATAATATATTAATTCTCATTTATGTCACACACACACAGAGACATATTCGTATCTTAAAAATAAATTTGCTAGTACAACTGAAGGTTTATTTTTTATCTTGTGCCATTAGAAATATTTAGTTTAATCCTAAGCCAGCAATATTAATTAAGGATGCTCTTAATTCTGCAGTAAATGTTGATGATCATAACCAGCTGCGACCCATGTTCTTCGACCAATACATTACCAGACGGCTGAACACAATATTGATTTTCATGATACTCACCAACATAAAAAAATTCACCTAATCTACTGTTTTTACTTTAATATTCAAGTTGTACAGCTCATCTAATCATGGTTTAATTCTTGAAATATTTAAATAGGACAAGTTGTATAAAATTCAAGAAGATTGTCAACTAAATTTTTTTTTTCCTTTCCAACTACAAGACAAAGTAGAAGATCAATATTGATTAACAAATTTGACTATTTGAGGTATTTCTCTTCTTCCTCGCAGGAAATTGATGCCGGAAACTGCCGTGTCCCGCCGCTTGCCACTGCTCCACAACCGTATCATCAAACTCCATCTGTTGCACCTGCACCCCAGAAGCATCAAACAAGCAACTTTCAAGTAATAAACCCCGGCACGGTGGCTTTGTTTTCCGGCGACCTGCGCCGACAGGAACATTCCGGAGAGCCCCTCCGGCCGTCCAGTACCTCTGACAGCCTTTACAAAAGTGTCTTGGCTGATTAACATTGTAGTTGTTGAAGTAACAAAATTTTGTTTCCATGCTATCGCATCTAGGGCATGGGATGATCTTGTCTGGCCTTTTCTCTGACTTTTGATCTCCTTTCTTTGCATGATCATCATCTTTCCCTTGATGATCGTTTTCCTGCACTGCAATCGTTGCACCAAATAACTTGATCCCTGATGAACCGTCTTGGACTTCAGCCATATTATGAAAGAGATCTAGAGAGAGAATTTTGGAGTGAGAGAGAATGTTTATTTTTGACGAAGAAGCCTTAAGTGGTTGTTATCTATATATACGAGTGTCTATATATGTATCTATATATGAAGGGTGAATATATGCCCTAAAAAAGCGAAAAAAGTACATTGTTGTGGGTGGGACGGGAATAAGACCCTGCCTCGTTTGAACCCCATCATGGGAGAAAAAAGTATTTTAAAATAGTATTTTCTTTTTTGGAGAATGTATAGTTAAAAAATAAGAAATTTTTTTCAATTTTTGTATAAAATTATTTTTTTCGAGAATGTATGCTTAATAATGAATCTTGAAAAAAATGAATTTTTTAAAAAATGAGGTTCAAACAATAACTCGATTTAATCCTAAAGATCAATTTTGTAAGAGTAATACTGACCCTTTTTTATTTATTTCATCTTTATTCAATATGAGATTCTACCTTTTGCATATTTATAAGATGATAGCTCGTTTGAAAACCCTATTTTAAAATTTGAATTGTCATTTAAACTTTAAACATGTTAATTTATTCGTCTGAATTTAATGAACTGATATTATAATAAAGTTCTAAATAGTTTGTCAAGTATTATATAGAATATTACTTGGATAAGGTCATGGAAGTATGATTACTTGGATAAGATCATGGACCTATGACATGAAAGCAAAATACCAAAAATGCAAGACTTTAGACGTAATTTCAATGAAAAGATAAGAGTATATCATGGGAGTCGCCAAGAGCAAACCGGGGGGTTGGAGTATAAAGTTAATGTTGGACTTTTTGTCCACATAATGATCCACGTCATCATATTGTTGGTTAGAAAGAGTCTCGAGTGGGCCCTATACCAGGTTGGTTAAGTTACAAAGTATTTGAAAGTGGTAGCACAAAGGTAATAGCCAAAAGGTCCTTCGATTTGATTAATGGGAATCCCTTTTGCTTTCTATAAAATTTATTAAGATCACAAGATCATGTAATGTTGACAGACACATCATGGGCACGTGGTTTTAATTCTTAACAATGAAGGTACGAGAAAATTCAGATTCTACTCAAATTTATATATTTATTATTACAATTACTTAAAAGATTAATCTTCCTTTTTGAAAGTCGAGTCAAGTTCGACCCAACTAACATCTAGAGCAGGATAAATAGGTATTTATACGAAATTTAAATTTATCAACTAATAAATGCAACAATTCACAATTATTACTTAATCCAGATGAATTTATATGCACAACTATCATATGCTGAATTATCTTAGTTAATAAATTACTAAAATATAAATAACACTTGAAAATTATTGAAGGAGAAAATCCGTAACTTGGTAAAAACTCCGGGCTCAATCCAATAAAAATCAACTATAAACGAATTAACTTATAGTACTGTTAGACTCGACTAACTCTAGTACTTTATGACCTTTGATTGTAATCACCAAAACCCTCCTGAATTGTGTGCTCCTGCACCAATTTCGACCTTCTAAATTCGTATACCTCCTATGAATAAATGAGAACCCCTCATTCTCCAACAATCGGAACTTCGGCCACCTTCCTTGATCTTCAAAACTTTGACAGATGTTATGGAAGTATGTGTTATGGTGTTTGGTTTATGTAAATTTGATGTTTTTCAATGCTATGAAGAAATCAAAATAAAGGTGAACTAATAGAATGATATTTAGGAAGTAATATCTTAATTCTCTCAATGTTCAACACTGCTTTTTCGAATGGAGGAGTGCGTGTGTGTCTGTGCGCGTGCGCGCATATGTATATATAGTAGAAGTTTTGGTAGTATGGGACAAATAAAAATCTTGAAAAATACGAATTAGGTTTTCTCGGAATACACTGTGGCTCGAGCGACGGCATGTCGCTCGAGCGAGGTCCCGATGACAGGCGGGTGACATAACTTTTGTTTTTATCGCTTGTGCATCATCTGGGTGATAGGCCAGTAAAAATTTGACTTTTAAAAACTTTTTTCAATAATAGTTTTATCAAAAGATTGCCAACATCTTTAAAACCTAGCAAACACTCATTTGGCATTCTGTAACAAAACATGTACTACAATCAAATAGATTTAATCTAATCTATCCAAAATCAACTGACTCGGCTGACTCTTGCTTTTACTTTGTCCAACATGTTTCCTTAAAAAAACTCAAATACCAAGTATAAAAGTACGTGAAATAGTAATATGAATAAAAGCATTTGAAACAGTTATTCATAAATTTAACAACATATCAGTTAAATTAAGATACAATACCAATGTAAACCAACACACCAAAACCAAACATTGATATCACTAAATATCGAAACTTAATCTAGCTAAAATGAGGAAAATATCATATACATTCGAAAAGTATCAAAAAAGTATGTTTAACTCAAATATCATATACATCTGAAAAAAATATTTTTTAAATCAAATTATGACATACTAACTGTCTATTCCCCTTTTTGTCATAAATGACAAAGGTAACAACACTATCTAATAGTTCAAAGATGCAGTTGATATTATGTACAAGCATAATCAATGATGAGTAAACTTTTCCACATGCTCAGATCAAGTCTAAATGAATTAAATTGTATAAGTGACTCATATATGTTAAGTATCACTAATTCCTTATGTTCAAGACTCCAAACCTTATATTTGTAAGAAATGACATGCTAAATATCACTGTTAAATAAGTTCATTATTCTACTAATGAAAATCAAACCAATAATATATATAGAACTTATAAATAAAGCTCATTTTCAAGTACATATTCTTTTCTCCCCTATCTTTGAGCATATATACATTTTCACATCATTTATATTTTTCTTTTAAACTCATCATTTTTCTCTTCAATTTTTCACATCTTATGTGCAGAATTTTCTCCATTAAGTGACTAAGATGATCCATGTAATGAGTTTTGAGCCGATGACACCAAGTCAGTTAACCATAGGGCATCAGGTTATGCGAAACCCCTCGACTTTAATTACTTCAGTCAAATATGCTTCGAAAAAAAGTATAAGATGAAATATTTTTTATTTTATTTAATGGGATATATTTGAGTTTAAGTCTACTAAATTAAGGTAAATTCATGTTCAATGTCACCTTACCAACAGATGACGGTCATCTCAAATCTCACAAATGAGGTCATGACTTACTTATAATATCATAGTGTGTGCAATGCAGATAGTACATAAAGAAACATATACTAATCACTCAACATAATTCTAAACAAAATAATGAAAAATATGCTACAACATATCAATTAAACTAATAATTGGTTAAATCATATATCATGCTATAATAAAGAATTTGCACCCATTTTTCTATATTTCATTTTTTTAAAATATCAAACTACCTAAAAAGTAAAATCAAACACAAAAATATGATGCATGCAATAATAAATGAATTAATTAAAAAGTATAAACATGCATCTAAAGTACAAAATCAATTAGGTATACAAACGCTCTTACTTTTAAGAGCACCGTGATCAATTTCAAAATTTTCCAAATCACTTTTTTTTTTCACATAAACTTGTCTAGTGGAAGACTTATTTTGAGTTAATTATGTCATTGACTTGGTCAAATGACTCAGTTAGTGAAGAAATCAATTCGACAACTAAAATCTTGATTTTTAAATTTAGCGAAATTCTGATTCCTATTTCTATTAAAAAATTTATGACATTAGGTCTTGTGTGTCTCAGTGTATCACAATTGTGACAAGTAGGAATAAACTTAAGTTCAAAACTACGTGATAGTTGATATTAATTTATAGGTCGATTGGTCTTACGTTGTCTGGTATGCCTCTGACCTAAGATACTATTGCCCTTAGGTTCAAGATTAACAATATTCATAAGTTGGTTGGTGGCAGGGTCAAACATGATCTTGGATACACTAGCAGTATTGTTATCAGTTTGAACATATTCTAAAACCTGCATATTTCCATCAGCTTGTTCATCTCTAACAGATTATCAAATTTCTGAAAACTACTCAAGAAGATATGAAGTTGAGTTTTGGATTTTTCTATATCACTTGTTAAGGGTTTAACCTTAGCTTCTAGGTTCTTATCGACAAATCTCAATTCACTTAGATTTTTGGTTGAATCGTGAAAGTCATATATGAGTTTCTCTTTCTAAATCAAGTTCATTAACCTTTTTCAATACGACTTTATTGACCTTCTTTATCTTAACACTTTCATTAAATAATTGTCGGTATGCCTCGCGAATTTCTTTCTCATCCTCAAAGTCTTCCTCATAATTCTCACTACTATCTACTTCCTCAATATTTTCATCGTCCTTAATAGATTTAGTTTTAATCCTAGCAGTGAAGGCTATTAACTTTCCACTCTCTTCATGTGTAGACATTTTACTTTAATTATCCGAGCTAGACTCGTCATCAGTGCGAGTTGCATTCATAGCTATATCCTGATTTCCCTTACCAATAGAGCACTCACTTTTATAGCGATCAAAACCTTGACACTTATGACATCTCACAAATTTAGATCTCTTTCTAAATTCACTGGAATCACCTCTATCTCTCTTTTTAGTCTTCTTCTTATTTCTAAACATTTTTTGAAAATTCTTAATAAAGTAGGCTATTTGCTCATCATTAAGTGATTTCAAATCAGAAGAATCATACTTTTCTTCCCTAATAGTGTTTAATGCTATAGGCTTATTCTTCTTAGGTAAAGATATGGTGAGTTCATAAGTTTGGAGAGATTCAACTAATTTTTCAATTTTAACAGCATCTAGATCATTGCTATCCTCAATAGGCGTAACTTTAGATCTAAATTTTTTAGGTAATGATATCAACATTTTTCTGACAATATTAGACTTGGGAATTCTCTTACCTATGTTAAAACTAGAGTTCACTATGTCATTCGGCTTCGCACAGAATTCGTCGAATAATTTATCGTCCTTCATTATAATTTCTTCAAACCTAGTGGTTAATATCAGTTTGGAGTTCTTAACAGTTTTGATTTCCTCGTGTATGGTCTCTAAAATATCTCAAACTTCTTTCGCGATTTCACACATCAACATTCTCCTAAGCTCTTCAGCAGACACAACCATAAACATGGCATGATGCCCTTTACTATTCCAGCTGCACTCAACTAGTTCATCCTTGGTTTAAAGAGAAATGTCCATGGGGGTAATTACACCTGAAACGGTAGAGGAAGGGGCGGTCCAACCATTTTATACACTAATCCAAATTCACTCATCTAAAGACTTAAGCAATGTTCTCATTCTAATATTTCAATATGCACAATTGCTTTGTAAAAATAAAATAAAATGGAGGCACGAAAAGAGACTGACTGATCTAAATTGAACATGGGACAGGAATTGAAATGAGTTTCTGATACCACTAGAAATAACGAAGTTCGACCCAACTAATACCTAAATTGGGGTGAATAGATGTTTATGCTGAATTTAAATTTACCAATTAATAAATGTCACAATTATTATTTAATCCATATGAATTCATATGTACAACTATCCTATTTTGAATTATCGTAGTTAATAAATTATTGAAAAATAAATAACACTTGAATATTGTTGATGGATAAAACTCGTAACTGAGTAAAAACTCCAAGCCCAAGCTAGTAAAAATCCACTATAAATAAATCAACTTAAAGTACTATCAAACTTGACTAATTCTAGTACTTTCTGACTTCTTAATTGTAATCACCAAATGCCTTCTGGATTGCGTGCTCCTATACCAATTCACTGTCTTCTGAATTCGTCTATCTCATGTAGATTGATGAGAACTCCTCGTTCTCAAACAATTGGAATTTCGATCACCTTCCTTGATTTTAAGAACTCTGACAGATGTTATGGAAGTATGTGTTTTGGTGTTTGGTTTATGTGATGTTGATGTTTTTCAATGATATGAAGAAATCAAAATGAAGTTGAACTAATAGAATGATATGTAGGAAGTAATCTCTTATTTATCTCAATGTTCAACACCTTTTTTCGAATGGAGGCGTGTATATAATATAGTAGAGGATTTTGGTAGTATGGGTCGAATAAAAACCTTAAAATATGTGAATTAGTTTTTCTCGAAATACACTGTCGCTCGAGCGACAACTTAGCGATAGCGAGCAACGGTGTGTCACTCGAGCGAGGTCAAGGTGATGCAGCTTCTGTTTTTACCTCTTAAACATCAGTTGGGCGATAAGCTAGCGAAATTGTAGCGACTCTTTTCTCCTCGTTCCATATTCGAATCCTATAACTTCTAACTTACCTATACAAATTACCACTTTACGCTTTGACTTTTAAAAACTCTTTTTCAAAAATATTTTAATCAAAAGATTGCCAATATCTTTAAAACCTAACATTTACTTTATTCAACACAACAAAATAATCTTTGTGGAAGTTCAAATTATTTATTGTATTTTCCAATGTACCAAAAATAAGAAGTTATATGTAGACTTATGGGATCTTGAAATAGAATTGCCGTTTAAAGCATACTCGGGATATGCTTATAAATGGTTTCCTAAATCCTACTTATACTCTAATATGTTGCATGGCATGTATGACCTCGATTTCGCATAATTATTTGAAAACAAATGGATTAGGAGAATAGTCGAATATTATTTTGAAGATAAAAATTCCAAAGGGAAGAATTGATCCTTAATTAAAGCTTGATGCTTGCTTTGTTGGCTTATTGCTATTCCTTTTGGTTTCACGTCTTTTCTTAAAAAGGCATCTCTACAAAATTTGCTAATGACTACTTAATTTTTTGTTAATTACCTTTTCATTTATCACTTACTAGTGCACTGTAATAGGCTGCCTTTCAGTTGCAAAGTAGAATCCGAATTAGAGTTTAATTATGCGATTACTTTAATAAAGTCGTCTTTATTTTGATTAATTATTGAAAAATTGCCTCACTTTGTACAATCTCGACGAACAAGAATTTTGGTTTTGTAGTTGGAAAGATGCGAATTTTTTTCTTTAGGGTCTCTTTTCATTTGAAAGCTAAAAGATTAAAAAAAGAGAGCATCCAATTTTTATAAAATTGGATAATATAATGGATTTTTATTTTTTTAGAACTTCGATTCTCAATTATTCTGATGGCATGAATTCGTTTTATCTTTCTATTAAAATCCAGAGTTAAACAATTACCGAAATGTCCTAGTTTGAACACTTTGCAACTTGAAAGCTAGGCATCATCTTTTGAGTGGCCGGACTGGGGTGGAGGTGGACCATTCTGTTCGACAAACACAATTATTATTATTATTTTTTATTTGACTTCCTAAAAAACTGAAAAATGATAAAAATAAAAATAAAAAATTATTATGAGTTTGGCTTCTTGAAGGTGAGTCGCATCCTCCTTGGATCGATAACGAGATTTTAGAGTAAGTCGAGCTATCCCGTATCAAGCTCTCAACATGTGAAGATGTCCCATATCTTACCTAGGGGAGGATGGATAAATAGAAATCAATGTGACCTGGTGTCCAAACATAACCTAACCAGCAAAAGGGAGAAATTGACCAAACAGAAGAAAAAACAGGATGCTTTTATATCTAAAATGACAAAAATGTCCAGTAATTAGTCTTGAATCCAGTTGGGCATAATTGTCCCCTTCCTCTACACCCACCCCCAACAATCCACAACAGGTTATTCTTATTGGTGGAAACTTGGGGGACCATATGTTACAAAACCAGTGGATCCAAGGTATGGTTTCATATTTGTGGGCATCCGACTGTCATTTCTTTTTCAGTTTTCTATCATAGAGGGGTCTAATGTGTTCTATATTATGAACATTTTTGTGATATTTGTAGTGGTTGGTTGTGCTCCCATAGAATAACATACTACGCTCAATTCGAGCTTAAATACTGAAAAGAAAACTCGACTTTTAAGTACGATCAAAAATGTTAGATTGCTAATAGTAAATATCAAATTAATGAGAAGAAGTGAAAGAAATTATGAAATTAACATGTAATTAAGACACAAATTTAGGTTGATCCAAGAACCTAAGGGTCCTACGGTTTCTTTCAGGAAATGATATGTCTAATTTACGTAAAAGGCTTCTTGGCTTATGTAGGGGTGTTCAAGAAAACGGCAGTATATCAACTATTAACATATTTAATAGAAATAATATTAAGGTGTATTTGATGGATATTATTGAGAAAATAATGTATTTTAAATAGTGATATGATGAGAAATATGTGGTTAAAAGGTAAAGAAAAGTTATTGATGTGATGGAAAATATTATTTTATTGAAAAATGTGTGGATGAAAATGAATTTTGAAAAAATGTGTGTCTAACAAGAACTACATTAAAAGAAAAGAAAATGTAAAATTTTATCAATCACGTTACATGTACACTCTTCCTTACACCTTACTTTACGCTCTTCCATAAGACAACATTTACGCACTTGAATTTGAATTCATCTATCACATCACTGCATAAATTTCCTCTATAAAATGTCATTCAAGTGGTAAGAAATGATGTACATATAGCATTATTCAAATTTTATTGATTATACTATTTCGTCTGTACCCAACATGCATTATATATTCGAAATTACAATCTAAAACACAATCATTTGCACGTGTTAGTAATAAATGACACATTACGACAAGTTTCTATCAATTTTTTTTCTTTTTTTTTCTTTTTTATTTTTTATGGTAGAGATATTTGAGTCCACATTTTTAGTCCATGTTTGGTTCCCATTCTTTTAGGGGGGAAAAGGTTTTTAATATGGTTTTGCCAAAATTTGGGGTTAAAAAATAGAAAAAAGTTTTGGAATTACGTGAAAAATATTTTATTGTGTGAATATATGATTGTAAATGATTTTGTAGAAAAAAAGAATTTGAAAAGAATGAGAATCAAACATGAACAATGTATAAAATTCTTATTTAAATAGTAATTTCATCACATATCATACGTGATTATTATTTTAGTAATATCTTTTATTCACGATGTGTTTGGATTCGAGCTTAAATCAACTTAGTTTGAATCTGATTTGAGTGGAGTTGTTGTATAATTGACTTAACGCTGAAGTGAATACTTAATTATTTATACAAAGTAACAACCTCCACTGACAAAAGTCACAAATCCTTGTTCCTATCAAATAATCTATCATCTTCCGACAAAATAATTACTTTGGTTATCACCCATATGAAAATCATTGCAATTCGACCGTGACTATACTTTGGAGGATCAAAAGTAGTTTTATCAATTAGATTGAAACCAAATTATGACTAATTATGATTAATATGCTTCTTGTTCACTGTACAAGAAAGATTCTGTAATTCCTAATCCCAATTCTTGACTCAAAAATTGCTTTTGTTTTTTCTTCCTTAAATCAAGTTCTTGGCACGAATTATTTCAAATATTCAACTTTCACCCAGCGGACTATGATCTCCAGTGAAGTTAAAATCTAGTTCTAACTGCGGCTGCCACCCCCAAAAAACACTAAAAGAGAAGACAAATTCCCAGATCGAAAATCGGTTCAATACAAATTTTTATGCTGTTTCTGGTCCCCATTTGGATTAAATGCTAGTTTCTCAGAGAGCACTCCCGGGGTAACAGCTACTAATCATCACAAGTTGATTGCATTCTGTCAATTTTGAGTGTAACAAAATGAAATGTGTCAAATAGAACACTCCAACTGAGATTTTCAATAAGTAGAAACTTGTATAGTCAAGTTCATATAGTTTTGCTCATGGACATGTCTCTTTCAATCCAATTGCCAAACCCTGTACAGCTAATGCATCTTTAGTCCATTTTATGTAGACAAATGGTTAATAGGGACCATTACGAAACTAGCTCAAATTCGGAATGATGGGTCATTTTCTTTGACGGTTCTCGTTCAATCACATATTGCATTTAATGTAGTTAGAAAAACCGTGAATGTTAAATTGATGCTGAATTCACATTCAAGTTTACCGTTTATGAAATACCGAGTTGAGGTAGTGGTGTCAAAGGGGTTGTCCACAATATATTAGGAAGTTCGGATATATCAAAATCAAAACTTGAGAGGATCAAGTACAACATGTTCGAGAAATTAGACGGTGATAACAATGTGAGGTTGTGATACTAATATTAAGTGCAGGTTTGGTCGGTTATTAAATTATAATTTAAGTAATTATAAGTTGTGATTTCTACGAAATGAGTAGATATCCAATTAGATTGTATGGCCCTAATGTGAAGAAACAGAAATTGAGATACGTTTTTAGAAGGAATGAAAAAGGAAAGTCTTCGACATGAGGAATGTGGTATCTAAAGATTAATGATTCTTTTTTTGTCAAATAAACAAAAGATGAAATTTGGGCAGACACGTTTGATAAGTGTGAGTAGTAGATAAATGAATAGTACCCGTGAGTCAATCGAAATGTATGAGTAAAAAATAATTTAGCATCTATAAACATTTTATAAACATGGGCCAAACACAATATGGTCAATAAAAGAGATTGAAGTAAATATATGGAAGAACAATGCATCCACCCTTTTATTCATCAAAGTGAGAACCATATGACAGACTCTTCCTTAGCATGGAAATATGAAAAAATGTTCTAAGCAGACAAAATTTGAACCGGAACTTGAAAACATAAAACTCATTTATTAATGTAACCAAGAAAGATCCACGGGAGGAAGCTTCATTTATTTGTGCGAGTTGCATTCTTAACCGATTCAACTGCACCTTGCATTTGTTGTCCAGTCTAATTAAACATGCTAAATAAAAATGGATAAGTCAAATATTCGAAAAATCACATGTACTGTTGTAAATATATTGCTATAAGATGACCGATCGACCTCTTGTAGTGGCAGATTGTGCAGCATTGCTTTCCTTTTCCATCATCTGGATACCTTTTTCCTACAAATAAAATCATTGCCAATTTTGAGGGTTTGGAAACGAAAAATTAAGAAAAATAATAGGGATTATGCTACACTCACCAAATATTTGACAAACTTGGGGCGCCAAGTGGCGAGTTTGTCAAACATTGTGTAAAATGTTTGGTTCATTTAAATTTATCGAAATAATAGACGACAACTAAGACTAAAACTTGCTTTACGTGCCAAAAAAAAAAAAAAAAATTAGTCCTTGTCCATTATTTAACCACAGCAGCCTGTGTCCAAAATTAAATAACAGCCCAAACCTAAAATGAAAAATTAAATTCATTGGCCCAAACTCAATATCCATACCTGAGGAGGCCGCTGCCTCAGGCCCCGCTATGTAAGGGGCCCAAAAAACTTATATTCTCTTCTTTTAAGCCGCTTCTTAGCCCAAGTTAAAGTCTCTCCTCTTAGTCTCTTTCCGATGCGCGGGTTCTCAATCCTTCTTCTCTCTAGCCAAAAACCCTAGAAAAAATTGGTAAGATTTCTCATTTCTATTAAATTCCAATTCCAATAACCTGCCGGAAAAATATATATATTTTTTCTCAAATCACAGAAATTATTCGATTCTCTCTGTGTGTTGTTACATTCAGAAGAGTGGCTGAGTCGCTGAGAAAATTATCAGCGGAGGCAAGAAGTAGAGCGCGGCGACGGAACTGCAGTGAAGGTTTGCCCTTCGACTTTAATGGAAGTGTCAATTTCGTAAATGGAGTTTAATATGTGTAGGGTTAGGTTTTCCTTTTCCTTTTCCTTTTCTTTTTTTTTTCTACTCGTTGATACTGCATATGTTTAGACTAAAAAATTAGCTGAGCTTGGGCAATAATAATTGGTATACAAAAATGACATAAATATTACTAAATGATTGAATTCTTTACATTCATTTTGATTTTGTGATTAAACCTTTAATCAAGTAAATTAAATTTAGGTTAAATCTGAAATATTGCTGATTTTACTTTGTTTGGCAATTATTCAACTGTCGTGAAGGGTTCTGAGGCTCTGTGGCAATATAAAAACAATTAGCTTTGACAAAGAGTGGATTTTTAGGTTGATAATGGAGACATGGATTTTGAAGGAAAAAGTGAAGATATAAATATATAAATGATTTTTTATAAACTTTTAGAGATTTTAAGAACTTTCCATGAATATTTATACTGCATTGTGAAGAAAATGCTATGTAAAAGATGAGGGGCTTTTTAGTTGATTCAAAAATAGTTGATTGCATCTTCTTTTCCAAAGATAGTGAAGGTAGACATTTCGAATCATCACAATATTTAAGTGATCGTTTAAAATAGTTCGCATTATTATTTGATTGTAATGTAAATATTTGGAATATTTAAGTTTATTTGTTGTTTTATTGATGATTTTAAGTTAACAAATTTAGTTCCGTAAAACTTTTATAAATGAAAAAAATCGATTACTCTCTAAGATTTATGAGCCCAAATTACTCTCTTCTAAGTCTAATCGCCTGGCACCGAGTCCGACACGGTAAAACCTCAATTTTCTTCTCCATTGTTCGAACTTCCAAGGTGAAGGTAGGTTATAAATTATTTTATCCCTCTTTAAGTTTTTCTCTCTTTTAAATAAATGTTTCTTCTCCACTGTTTTTAGTTTTTACTTTTTATTACTGCTACAATTTTTCTTTTTCTTGTACAAACATTATAACCAAAGAAAGAGCAGTAGAAAAGAAGTCGATTTTATAGAAGAATTAGCATTACAAATTTTAAAGGCCTCTTTAGATTTGTAAATTTTAGATTTTATTTTTCCCTCTTTAAGTTCTTCTCTCTTTTAAATAAATTTTTCTTCCACACTGTTTTTGGTTTTTACTTTTTATTACTGCTACAATTTTTCTTTTTCTTGTACAAACATTATAACAAAAGAAAGAGCAGTAGAAAAGAAGTAGATTTTATAGAAGAATAGCATTACAAAATTTAAAGGCCTCTTTAGATTTGTAAATTTTAGATTTTATTTTTCCGCAGTGCTATCTGTTAAGTCCTCTTATATCATCATGGGAAGATGAGAATCCAAACTAAATTCATACGCCCACAGTTGAAAGTTGACTTGAAATTAAATCTCGTCCTAAATTTCAGCCCCTACGCCTAATATTTCTGGATCCGCCCCTGCGGGCTGAGCGTGGCCCTTGGCCTGGCCAGCTTGGTAACTGATGTTCTGGGAATTATCCATCTTCTGATAGTAGAATTGAACAAACTAAAGAAATACTTTGCTGTGCATTTCATTACTTGCAGGTTTCTATATTTATAGCATTTGAATTCAGCCAACATAACATTAGGTTAAAAAATCCTTATTGGAAGGGGAGATCTATCATATAACATGGCCTTGAGACTAGGAATACTTGAAAAATTCAACCCATCTAATCTCTCTCTCTCTCTCTCTCTCTCTCAAGTAGTTAACATTTACTTCATTTATTTGTTTTCATTACATTTTCCAACCGCTACTCAGTACGATCTGATGTAAATTCTTAACAAATGAAGTTGATAAAAATTGGTGGATCCCATGAATATGTGATTAGAAGTGAATTTGTGCTTAAAAATAAATTTGTCTAATTTGATAAACTTTTTAGAAAAAAGTAGCTCTACCAAACAAGCTCTTAATTTAAAAGATTTAAGTATGATTCGTTTTTTATAAGAATTTCAATCTATCTCCAATACGTTTTATTGAGATACGACATTAATTTTGTAAACATAAATTTCTTTAAATCCATGTAAGACATGCGAAAACCATTTAACTCGTTATTCCTTTATTTCATTTTCAATTGGTACAATTATTAAGCATGGCGTAAAATTTTTTTAAGATCTTTGAACTAGCTACTTGTCCAAATTTTCAAAACACTAGAGCTGTCACGTTCAAATTTTTTATTTTTCTCAGAAAATTGAATATATAATATTATATTTTTTGGTTCAGGTGGCCCCTTTTTGTTGTTGAATAGTTTCCTTTTTCATGGGCCCTTCTCTGGACTTCTTGTTCAGTTTGAACCCTAAGCTCCATTAGGCACAACCCTAAACGCATCTCATCATACCTGAAGAGCGCCTCTTTTTCTTGCTCGTCCCTTCTACAGCACAGAGGAGCAGAAAAAGAGACATGGCAGTAGAAGATTCACACAAGAAACTGAAGAAAAGGAAAAATACAAAGAAAAATATTGAAAAAAACTTGAAGAAGGAAAATTCCCAGTTTCCCGAAAGTGGTATTTTTTCTTTTCCTGTTTGATATTATTTCTTTGAAAAAATTCTCTTTTTTGTGCCCTGTTTGTTTTTATTATGAACCCTGTATGTCAACACTCATTGTATTGTATCTGATTTTTTGGGGGTTGGTGGGGGTGAGGAATTGCTTTCTTTGCTCCTTTAAATTTGATAGTATAAGAATCCACAGACTTGTAAAGGTTGAATTTTGTGACAGAAAATTTTAGCTGGCTCTATATCATATAGCTGGCATTCTCCAGAGCAAATTACGGGTATATATTCTTTAGGAGTTCCCAATAAATTTAAGTGAGTGAGTTGATAAGGATTTAGTTGCTTTAGATCTTCCCATAAATATAGCAAGAACCCAACAATGTCGAGAACAAAAAATAAGAGTAGCTGACTAAATATATTAGGAACTAGGCTCACTTTGTTGTTGCTGGTCCAAGGGAGGAAAGTTGTTGCATATGTGGTTTTAAAGCTTAGTTTTTTTTTTTTTTTGGAGGAAATTGTAGCATGGAAGAATTAATCCACAGTTTTTGTTTATATTTGATGATCAACACTTGAATTTGATTGATTAAGTTTTTAAGTATAATTTGAATTCTCAAGAGCCCAAATTTAGTTGCACAGAAACACTTTTCATGTTTGATGATTTTTAGTGGTAACTAAGAGAAGTATTCCCCAATATAATCATGGCTATGTTATGTTACACATTTAGGTATGTTAGGTTAATATTTCAGAACATAGTCATGCTTGGAGATCTCAGTCTTTGCATTATTGTTGTCAAGTGTCAACCAATTGTGCTACTTTACTTTTCATCTGTTCTGTTTTTTTCTATTTCTAATTCGCATGTATGTTTGGGGCTGGGGGTCTGCATCAAATATCTGTGCTAAAATAAGCCCCCCCTTTTTTTTTTGCACAGAAGATAACTTTTACAGGGGTAACAAGGATAAGAAGAACAAAAAGAAATTTACTGGGGACAAAGGTAATACCAAGACAGTTGAGCTTTTGAATATCAAAGGTAGACCATTATCTATGGATTATTTCAATTTTCTTCACACTTCATATGCATGTATGAAAAATTCATGAAAACCATTATATCTTCTAGCAGAAAAATCTGACACACCAGGTGTACGAAAGAAAAAAAGTGAAAAGTTGAGAGCAGAGAAAAAAAAGAATGGCAAGATAGCTAGAGCAGAAGTCAATGTAGTCAGCACGCCATGTAATAATGAGGATCAAGATGAATTTGCTGATCAAATAGGTACTCCGAAAGAAGCAGGAGAACGTAAAATGCAGAAATCGATGAAAATGAAACGAAAGAATGCGAAGACACTTGATGTCAGCGAAGTTGATAAACTCGACAATGGGGAGGGTCAAGATGAATTTGCTGATCAAAAAGATACCTCAAATGAAGGAGGAGAAAGTAAAATGCAGAAAAAAATGAAAAAGAAACGAAAGAACACGAAGACAATTGATATCAGTGAAGTTGATAAACTCGACAACAAGGTTGAAGATGCCGCTGAACTGAAAAATGGTACCAGTAGATAATGATGATCAATGTTGTTGCATTCAAAAGTTCACAGATTAAGCCCTTGTTTGTCCCCAATTTTTCCCACGCTCATTTTCAACCATACATTTTATGGACTTAATCACATATTTCATCAGCTTTTATCAAAATTTACTAAAAGATTTTATCCAAACCAAACAGGGGCTGAATTTTGGGCTATATAGATACATACTATATGGACACAAGCTCACCTTTTAACTTTCTGATGCAATATTCTTTCTACTATTTTAACTTTTTATGTTTGATCATGGCTAAGATGATCAATGTGTATGCATGCAAATATGCATAGTATGAATTAAATCTTGAGAAGTCCATGCATCATTTCCTTTTAAGAAGTTAAATGAGTATAATGTATCCTTGTTAGAATTTTGGTTTGTGGGGTGCTTCAAACAAAATTTAGTTCTTCAAACTTAAAATTGATTCTCTATTGGGAGTCATTTATGCAGTGTCCAATTCGTGGTTAATTTCTCACTTGTTAATGACCCATTGGGGTTCACTTAGGTAGTATTTAGTTGCTATTGAGCAATTTTTTACATAATATCCTTAAAGAATGAGTTAGTCCTAACTACGTGGGCATATATCACGTGACTGCACACATTTGAATGTCTTGTTTTGCTAACAAGTACAGATTTGCGGGATTCCCAAAGATAAATTCCTAGTTGTCTCTCAATGCTCAAAATTTTGACCACGTCCACACACACATGGCTTCTTGATTATTTACTTTTGCCTGAACTTCTGTGATCTTTCTAGATGTATTACATTGTGGAAAATGATCAGGAGATGCATAAAATCTTTTTAAATGGTGATGGGAATTGTGATTTGGTGTCAACACTATTCAAAAATAAGCACTGAAATTAAGCGACTGAATGACAATGGTGCTATTCCCAATGCTCGTAAAATACTAATTTTTCATTTTTGCAGATAGTCATTTTTCGATCGATATCAAGTTTTACTGGTGCTATTTAGATAATCATATCTGTACTTACTTTACCTGTAGGTAATTCGAAAAAGGCTCGTAAAATAAAAAAGAAGGATCAATTATTGATAAACCAATCATCCCAGGAGAATTCACTAGAAAAGAAAGGAGAAGCAGCAGAAGATGAAGTTTATGAGATGTCTTCAGGGGATGAAGATAGCTCTAAAGGAATGAAAAGTATGGAGCCTTCTCTTTAGTTTTCGTTTACATAATTCTTTTAAGGTTGCTTTTGGCTTTTTCAAATCTGAGCTCAACAAAAATTGGGCCCGAGTAGAGCCATAATTATAGTGGAGGTCAAATGGCCTGTGGTTTGGCTTCACGGTTCCTTCTGATCTGAAATAAAAAATGATTTCTTAATGCAGAGTGGATTATGGAATTCCATCAGAGTAGACCTGGACTCAAAGTGCTGCAAGAAAGGATAGATGATTTCATAGCTGCTCATGAGGCACAAGAGGAGCAGGTAGTTTTGCTTCTGCAGTGATATTCAATGTTTCTTTTCATCACAGTGGTTTTCTATAGCTGAATAAGAGGAGGGCATATGTAATTTTATATTGAAGACAGGTTATCCATTTTGTTAAAGATGTGACAAATTTGAGTCTTGTACAGTGCTCTTTCAGCCTGAATACTAAATTCGTCTCATCATTAACGTGTTCTATGTGAAACTAGCTGAGGAACTGCATCTGCGTGTGGCTAATAGCTATAAAGTCTGATGTCTAATGTAAATTGTTCTATTGTGTTTGATTTATATATTTGCTTCTTTCTTCAATGTAAGTTGTCTTATTTTATTTGTTTGCCCATGCAGGCAAGAAGAGAAAGGGAGGCCAAAGCAGCAGAAGGTGGATGGACCGTTGTCGTACACCATAAGGGGAGGAAAAAGACATCTGATGCTGAAAGTGGAACTGTTGTGGGTTCTGTTGCCCAGGCTGCTGTTCTTGATAAGATGGCCAAAAAGAAGAATAAAGATGCAGGCCCAGATTTCTACAGGTTTCAGAAAAGGGAAGCCCACAGAAACGGTATGCTTAAAATTAGTCATAATTTATTTCTGCTCAGTTTTTGTAACGTGATGAATGCAGATAATCATGAAATTCGAATTTTGCCGTATCGAGTATTTATTCATATAATTTTCCACTTCTCTTTTCTTAAATTGTTGATTATTGAATTTGGTTTTTTTTTTTTTTTTTTCAGAGATTATGATGCTGCAAAGCAAATTCGAGCAGGATAAGAAGCGGATACAACAGATGAGAGCTGAAAGGAAATTTCGACCGTATTAGATCTTTTTATCCCATAACACTATCAAGCGATGAACTGAAATGCTCCAGGGAATTGGATTCTCCTCCTTGCAATGCTATGCCGTTAGTTGGATCAACTGGAGATGCACTTGTTCGTGTTGAAAACTTGTAATTCCATTTTTCTGTTTCCTCTAAAGGCATGTTTGACTGAGCTTGAAAGCATAAATTTTGAGAATTATTCTCATTTTAAACTGTCTCATGAAAGAGTTATTTATGGCATGTTTGACGCACATTAAAATTTTCATTCTCAATCTTCTATTCATTTTTAATCACACATTCTTCAATGAAATAATATTTTCTATCACATTAATAATTTTTCTTTCTTTTTCAACAATACATTCTCAATCAATCTACTATTTTAATATACATTTTTTTAAAATAACGTGGTTCAAATACATTTTTATTTTAAAATACTCTCTCTCTCTCTCTCTCAAGGTTCAGACCGAAATTATGGGGTTTGTCGACAAGCATGTCAATATGTGAGCATCAGAGAATAATACACTTTTCATGAATTTCTCATTAAAGAACTTTACTGTTAAATCACTTTAATAGGATAATTGAACATTGGAAAGCTATTAATGTTGGAGAAAGAATAAATAATAGAAAATAGCAAAAATTATATATATTTTTAGGGTTATTAGTATAAAATGTTTTTACGTTTGAAATTTATTGTGCCAAACGTTCCAACGTGGCATTTTCATTCTTATTTCAACATTTCATTGCGAATATCATCCCTTTCATCCATCCAATTTTTCGATAAAAAAATTGTGAAATGATGAATATATCTTCATTTTTAAATAAAACAAAAATAAAATAAAAGAAAATTTTAAAACTAATTGCAACCATATTTCCATATTTTTTATAAAAAAAATGCAAATAAATTCCAAATAAATTATTAAGACATTAAAAATAATGAAAAAAAAAAATCACTCCTCGACCACCACCAACCCATCCTACTCCCACCCTTTCATCTTCTTCCCCAACTTCATCTTCAGAAAACTACAACTTCCATTTATTTCCGGGTATAACTCAGAATTGGCACCATCTCCTCTTTCCGGTGCTTTTTACCTACTGCACTAGTCACGTGCCACCCACCCCGCATTCAGAAATCCACCGTCCGATCAGAAACACCTATCTTGACCACAATTTTATTGATATTGAATTGGCTTTTTATTTGAGAACTTCCAGGAAATCTTCCCTTCAAATTTCCCGTGAAGTAACTCAAAAAATGTCCAGCCCTTCCTTAGAAGTAACGAACTACTCTCTCAAAATCACCAAAGAAACCAAGCGGTACCAGGAAGAGGAATTAAGAGAAGCAAGTTCGAGGTAACTCTCTGTCCGTGCCTTCTTTGCTTGATTATTTTACATATAAAATTTTACAATATGTCATAGTCAAGTTCCACACTTTTTGGTATACCTTTCTCGGCTCTTTCCTTTTTAAAGGCAAGTGATAAAATGTCACGTAGAATAAAGATAAAAACATATATCAATTTATAAGAATTTGAGTTATTCCTTTTAATAAGGTTGATATTTTAAGATGAAACCCCAAATTTTAACATGATATCGGAACTCATTAAACTCAAATGAACAATACGATTCGATTAAGACTCAAAAAATGAATACACGAATTTCAAGATTGATTTGTTTAAATGAGTCACTATCTTATGAGGACGTATTAATGAATAAAATTTCACAACAAATAAAGATAAAAATATAGATCAATTTATATGAATTTGAGTTATTTCTTTATTAAATTACCTAAATAAATTTAGGCCCTTTTCTAGCATTCTGTTTCGGGATTTAACGCGTTCCAAGTCTGAAGTCAAGTGGTGATGTAAGTGAATTGACTATTGTTGAAGATGTGACATCAAGGGCTGATCAAAAGGAGGTGTGGAGTGTGTAAACTGATTGATGAAACATTTGGGATGGATCGGAATATGGAGGTAGTGGTGGTGGAGGAAGAAAATAGATTTTTTTTTCCCTCTAATGTTTTAATAATTTATTTGGAATTCGTTTGTATTTTTTTTAAAAAAAATTTGGAAGTATGGTTGCAATTAATTCCTTATTTTTCATTTCATTTCATTTCATTTTGTTTTATTTAAATAAGATAGTATATTTGTCATTTCATTATTTTTTTGAAAAATTGGATGAAAATGATGATTTTCGCAATGAAATGTTGAAATATGAGTGAAAATGTATAAAACTCCAAACATATGGACCTTTTGCACAATGAACTCCAAACAAAAATCATTTTTTTTTAAAATGAAATTCGTAATACATTTTACTATTAGAATATTTCTGCCTATAGTGAAGTAATTGAAGGGTAAAGACTTTCTTTTACTGATATGTGTTACACGTAATTTTATAATATGACACTTGAAATCACGGTGAAACTTGTATTAAACTTTAACAATTCTTGAGGGATTTTAGTGCTGCTTTTAACGTCGGGATATTGTAGATATGCATTATATCTATTTTCTTGAGGAATTCTTAATGATGTTTTACTCAATTCTATCATAGGATTGAGGGATGACGGACCATCAAAAAATTACTCATGATAAGATAAGCGAGTCTAAACCTCAAAAACTTGTACTTCTTCTTCCTTTACCATACCATTTTAAAATTATCAAATTCCTAAGATTAATTCCTCACATAATTATATTCTTTCACTTAGAATTTTCTTTGCATCATCTAAACTTGCTATGGACAGCACAACCTTCCACCAACATTCAAGTTGGCATCTTAGAATTGTCCTCTAATACTTTCATTCTTGTACGCAAGCAATGTAAATTTAGGTAGTTGGGAATACAAGATTTGATGTGCCTAAATTCAAACCAAACATTAAGTCAAACGGCAAATAAATTCTCACTTGCTGGCCAAGAATTCAAGACAAATACACCCAACAAATTCTTTACCTAAATGATTGACAGATATGCCTTCTTATGAATGGAGAACCACAAATTCCGTGTCAAACATAAATTCAACAAAGAATATATTAAACGGGCACAAATAGGAAATAAGAATAACAGAGTAATATTACAGTCAACTGGTTACTGAAAAACTAAACTAATTTATTGATGTTCCAACACTCGGAGACCCCAAAGCTAATAGAGGACAGTTCAGGAAAATAACATGCTGAATAAGATAAACGTTATCTTATTATTATTAAACACACTACATATAAAGACAACTTAGTCAAGGACCACGTTTCACAATTATTTCTTCTCGACTTCCTCGTCCTGGTTCTCGTCCCAGCAGAATTGCAGAATTGACCTTGGAGAGCTGCAGTTTCCAGCACTGATAAAGCTGCTGTAGATAATAGATCCACCATGACCAACAACTTCGAAGCTCCTTTCTGCACATACATATCCCTTCATATTACGTGTCAAGTCCAGATCAAGGTCCTTCCCATGCAAAGCGATGGAAAACTTGGCTGGTTGGAAGCAAGCCAGTACCCTCTCTAGTAGCAGGGTCAAGTTAACCACTTTCAAATCATATCCAACTACTTCAAAACTTGCATAACTGAAGCCATCCTCTGGAGTCACATGAATTGTAGAGATTGCAGCCCCTTCAACAGCATTCATGGAGTAACCGCATGGATCAAAATCAAAATCACATATCTCAGAATCGGGGAGAATTTTCCTGATGCCGGAAGCTTCAGTCATGACAGCTGCAGAGCTTGATTGAGTCTTGTAAAATACAGAGGCCTTCTTCTGGTTCAAATTGGTCATGCACATTTCTAGGGTGTACACAGGGCATAAATCTTTCATTGGGGTAGCAGATGCACAGTAGACGTGCCATTTCTGATCTTCATCAGCACCACCCATCACATAGGCCTTGCTGTTTAGCCCATGTTTGCCAAAATGGCCGTCTAGAGCAGCTACTTCTTCAGAAAAGCTACGATGCGGAAACGGCTGTGCCCCAGGAAATATGAAACTTCCACGAGTGTACCAAACAGAACTCACTGTGAGTCTGAGAGTCTCCGCAAACTTAAGGATGGGTGGGATTGAAAGAAGCAATTTTGTAGTCCCACAAGTTTTAATTATTATCTTGTATGGGTACACAAAGAGGCTAGACTCGGATAGGACATAAGAATCGACTTCATCATTAGACAATGAAGACACAATGGTGCATTGAGCTGGGTCTAGAATTTCATCCAATTGGGATTTGGACAATGATCGGAGGCCGCAACCTCCAGGGTCGGCAAATATTCCGGGTTCAGAAAAAGAAATCTCAAGTCTCTTTTCGTAACCTTCAAAGCCAATCGCAGAGACTGGCAACGCCATTTTGGCTTAAGAGGAAAGGAGTGATGTGGGAAAGCAAGAACAAGTACAAGGTAACGAGAAACTAAAATAAAGATAGTAGCTGAATTTTTGGGTAAACACTGTTCCCTGAACCACCTCAGTGGTTATTGCACAACTCGATATATCTCAGGATGGCTTCCGAGCGCACTGGCAAATAAAGAAAACAATAAAAAGGAAAAAAGAAATCACACAATGATCTAAGAAAATTAAAAAGCATAAGAATCAGAAGAACTGAAGACATCAAACTCACGTTAGAGTATGCAGCAGATCTGAATTTCTTGATTCCTCCGTGCGGTCGAATGTCTTCAATGCTATATCCTAGGGGAGCTTCGTAGAATAAGGATTTACTACTACTACTACTAGACTTCTTCTTCCCACCTTTTGATTCCATTAGATCATTCGGTTTTAGCTGTTAAAACAATCAAGACAAGTATCAAAACCAGATGGGAACATTAATTTAACTTATTAAGAGGAAAAACTGTGATAGGCATGCATAGCAGAAAAATTCAGAAACTAGATGAGCTCCACATAAATGCTGATAAAAACCCTGGAAACGATCATCAGCGTTTTACAATAACCTAATGATTGCAGCAGAGATAAAATAGGAATGAAGGTTAAGTATGAAATTAAACATTAAGAGAACAGTAGTGGGAAAAAAAAGAGAGGAATTATAGAAAAATTCGTAGAGGAAGGTTATAAGGTGAATAAACACGCTAAAATGACAAACAGGACATGATACACTGATACTTCAACACATTTTTTCCCATCTTCTACCAAAAAAAGCATAATTGAACTTACAACTGCAATGCAAAATTTCTAGATTCACATAAAAAGAAACCTCTAAACCCACATATAAATCTAAAACAGGATTCACTCTTTCTTCTGTTAAAAACACTAAGAGAAAAACTACAGTAAAATAATAGAAGTTTTAAATAAACATATTTTAAATTTTAATGATGAGTTGTATAATGAATGGCCAATGCAAAAGCCAAAATTCATCCACGAACATATAGATCTCTGTGGGTATGGTTCATATAATATTTAAAAATCAAAGGGCTAAAAAGAAAACCAAGAAATGATACATACGATTGGAAATATGTGAGATAGGCAGACTAAAATCTTCCTTCTTTCAGAAAGCTTCAATAATCAAACCCTGTTAACAATAACAAAATCTTATCAAGATCCTGATAATACACATCAAATCATGATATTAAATAATAAAACAACAAAAACAAAATCAAGCCCTAGAAATAAAGTAAACCAAAATGTCATAAAAATATCAAGAATACACTTCTAATCATGACACGAAACAATAAATCAACACAAATAAAATTTATACCCTAGGAACTAAAATAAAGCAAGATCCAATCGCCGATCTAAAGAACGCACATCAAATCACGCTATAAAACAGTAAAATGAAAAGGATTACGGAAGAAACTTACAGATTAAAGCGTCGAATTTGAATAGGATCGAAAACAAATCTCGATTTTGAGAGCTCTCGACCGAAAATTGAAACGGTAAGAAGAGAATTTTATAGAAAATTTTGGACGGTTTCTGACACAAGGGGGAACGAATAATTGTGATATGAGTAGAAAGAGGCGGATGCGTGAATTTATGGGGCAAGAAGCGTGTACAACCCAACCACGTATTTTCACTATATTCACGCTTCTACCCTCCATGTTTATCTCAGTTTTATTTATATATATTTTTACGACTCCTCCTGTTATATTTTCCCATAATATCTGCAATATTATCTTTTTGGGGAAAAAATTGTAAAAGTAATATTTTGATTAAAAAGAAAAATGAAATCTGGGTTGACACGTGTACTATCATAAATATTTTATGTGTCGGTGCAATGACGAGACCAAAAAGAGTAATGCTATTTAGACTTTTTTTTTTTTTACACTTGTGTTCTCAACATTTTATTTAATTTTTTTTTTTTATCATCAACTATCTATTGATTTTCACATCTTATCTATAGAGACGATTTCATCCAAAGTGTTTGTTATGAGAGTCAAAAAACATATTTGTTTCTCGTATTTTTAAATAACCGAAATAAATAATTAATATAAAAGTTAAACAATATATTTGCCCATCTTTTCAATGCACGTTAATAGAATATTCGGATGAAAATCATTATTAGAGACAAATTTTAATTAATTGAAGATTAGGAACGACAATGTGACGAGAAAAAAGTTGAGGACATAAAAGCAAAAGTGAGAAAATATTGGAAACTTTCTTTATAAATTAAATGTGATGCAAATGTAAAAAAATTATTTTCTGAATATAATTTCGCATCTATTTATAACTTAGATGGTTTATAATCACTTTTCACAAAAAAGAAAAAAAAAATCCTTAATATTTGGCTTCTCATTTTATAAATAATTGTATTTATAAACAGATGAAAATGAGTTGTGGATCCCAAACGTATGATAAAAAGTTTCAAATGTTACGAACTATGCAATATAGTGTTTGAGAGGTGAACCTTTTTTTGTGCGTTTCTCCTTTTTAACATGACAATAAACATACGAGTTTCAAAAGTTGAAGAAACTAAAAAGTCAATTGAAAAAAAAATTGTAAAAAAAATAAAGGCAAAACGTAGACCATATTAAGTGGTTAATTTCAATTCGACATTCAAATACGCAGATCACACTCGCACACAAGTTCAATAGTCGAGGTGCTAATTCGATCCATGATTAGCTTCTATGCTTACACAAAAGCAAGTGTGACTATATACGAACTATTGTCTTGTCTTTTTTTTTTTTTAAATATGGGACAAACTTTAATAGTTTTTCATTCAATACATAAACCTATTTTAATTGGTACACTTTGTACTTCAATTTTTCATTAGCATCATTTTTTATAAGTAAATATATGATTTCGATATTCACATAGAAAAAAGAAATACGAATCTACTTTGATCTTTTAAAACGAAATGCCAAAACAAACGTATATATAAGTCATTTGTTCACCTATGACATGTGAATATAAGTCATTATATTATTGTCTGTATTTACGCGCACTTTAATTTATCCTAGTGGACAACTAATTAATACCTATCAATAGTTATTTGCAAAATAATGTAAAAAGGATATTGGCGTTTTGTTAAAAAATTCCATTCTGAAATTTTGGAAGTTGTAAGATAAAGATGACATATGTAATGAACCATTTCTTGTGAGTTAGTATGCACAATACTCTTGAGACCTCATTTTATAATCAGAAGTGTGGTTTGATATATTATCTTTAAATTATTATGCTTCGATGAAATTACTCACAATCTTGAAGCTTCAACAAAGTAGTGACAGTAGCAGTAGCAGTAGCAGTATGCAGTAAAAAAGAACGAAGGAAAAATTATGAGAGAGAGCACAAAGCTGCCGAGAGTGTTTTGAAAATATGCTAAGGTTTCATCTTTATATAGGGTGTTTCACAGCCATCAATTTAATATTGATCCAAGGGTCTCAATTCCTCCTTCAATTTAAGTTGTCATGAATAATAAAAGTGTTAATCCTCAAATAACATTTTATTTTTTCGATGGGGATCAACGGATAATTTTGGTGTAAATTGTTCAAATCACTTATTTTTCCTCAAAATTGTTAAGTTGTTTGACAATGCAAGCCCAAACACTTATTAATCTAAGGGTAAATATAATTATATAATTTTTTGTTAGCAAGTTATATCGGCAATCTTTTACGTGCAAGAATTAGAATGACTTGGTACAATTGATTAAGCATGTAATGAATGAGTCGGTGATTATAAACAAATGAGGTTGTCTTAGTAAATTGAAGGGAAATTTGCATCACTAGTCCTAAATCTATGGACTCCGTTGGAATGTCATATTTTTCTCCTCCACAGATACTTTTTAGGATTGTCCATGCTCATCAGAAGGTCCCTTTCTTGTTCAAAAGACGATTATATTCTAATATTAACCTATCAATCCACCCAGATGTTCTTTTCAAAGTTCAATCTCTATATTCGAACACTCAATACAATATGGCGTTCACCTGTTCAAGTATGCTAGCGAGAACCTGTATATACATCTATCCGAAATATTCAATAATATTTAACCAGTTCAACTTTAATTTCAGTGTTTTTGTCAAATTAATAATTTCAAACTCTTTATTGGTGTCTTAGTGGAATTATATTGAACACTTTAATCCTTTAAGATGTTCCATAGGTCTTGTCTATTGTTCTTACAATAATATTTCTAGTAAGATTATGAGCATATTTCTTCAAATTTCTCTTTACTCCACACTCTTTTTAACCCCATTTGGACGTTCAATTACTCCTATATTGATTTTTTTGGTGGATCTATACTCGGAACAATTTCCAAATTTGATGCAGTGTTCAACCGATTGTTTATATATGTTCAATTGTTGTGTCGATTCGTTATCGTAACTTTATCCTGTAACCATTCGATGAGACCTTCATTTGGAATACTGATGCTTGTCACCTAATAAATCCACTAGGGCATACTTCTGCATTTTTTCCTGAAGATACACTACCCTTATGTGTACCTTACTGAAGATATTGCTCCACATTTTGTAATATTTTCCAGTATATTTTGAAACAAGATGGAAAAATTGGGTTATTTGTCTAAAGAATCCATCTTATTAATAACTATTAGCCCAATAGTCGGGGCGGATATGGGGGGGAGACTGCACTGGACTTCAGCCCTGTACAGCTTGGCCCAAGTTCTATTATCCTTTGTAACCCTTTTTCTTAAAAAATTATATTTTGGCCTAAATTAACCAACTATCCACCATCTTTAATATTTGCCCACTTATAGCTTAATTTCTTAAATGGACCAAATTTTTGAATTTGGCCACTTCCAAATCTTTTGCTCAAAATAATAGAACTTTTTTCAAAATTTAATATTGTAAGTGAAACGCAAGGAACAAACTTATTTTTGCTGCAGTAGTACAAAGAAATAAAATTCATATGAGAGGATAGAATTAGATTAATTGATATTTTAACCTCTCCACATCAACAAGGGTATCCCGGTTAATAGCTTTTGAACAAGAAAATTATCTAATGAAACTAACCATATATATAAAATATGGTGAGGGAAAAGAAACCATGAAAAACTCAAAAGTGATTAAAATTAAAATTTGTGTATGTTTCATTTATTAATTAATTATGCTTATAAGTTAAAAAATACTTATTGACCATGAAATA
>CAIGRB010139196.1:34823-77547 GCA_903798255.1 Fraxinus quadrangulata | reverse complement strand
AATTGCTAATTTTAATTGTGTTGCTTCTCTCTCAGAAGATATTTATAGGAAGATATTTAAAATATCAACTGAAATTGAAATATCAATTAGTCAACAAATAACATCAATTCACTGTAGTGAAACCGAATGAGAACATGACAAGTGTAAAAACTCACGTAACAAAAATGAATAGCGAATCATAGGATGCCTATTTTAATAGAGGAGTGATTAGCGTTCCCCAACATTCCAAACAATCCATTAAGGTTTGGAATGAGAGTAACACACGTTATCCGACAGATAATAGGGTAACACGTGTTACTCTTTATTTGAATGGTAATTCTACTTGTTTTTTTTTCCCACTTATTTCTAACCCAATTGGTGGCAGTGGGAAGTGATGGCGGTGGTGAAAAGCAATAGTGATGGTCGAAAACAATGTAAATGTATAATAATAAAAATAACAACAATACATATGTTATCGTGTAAGACTTGATTTACTCTAGGTAGCGGCGGATCCAACACCCTGTCCGGGGTGTGGCCGCGCGTGCTGGGCTCCGCCTGAGCAGTTTGGGGAAGATGGACGAGTGCCGACGAGGGTTTTCCAGCTTGGTTCATCGTCTTCACTCTTCAGTTCTTCTCCATTTTTTTTTGAAGTTGGGCCCTTGTGCCCAACCCATCATCTTTAATTTATTATTATTATTATTTTTTGTAATTGGATTGGGCCATTTATTTACTGGCTCAATTCTTGATTATATAATATATAGACCTAAATCCAATTCTCCAATTCAATTTGAAATCCATTAATCAATCCTTGCTTGGCGATGCGACGCGAAGACATTCTTCAGCTTCTCCCGCCCGTCGCTATCGGTGAATCATCATTAATCCACTACCACTAGTTCATCAGCACGGTTGTGCCGGTGTTGGAAGCTCCTATGAACGGCTGCAGCCGTCCGTTAGCAGACTCAGCACTCTGTCACTACTGATGCCCGCGTGAAACCGTGAGTTTTCTTTTTTATGTATTTTATTTTTTTGTGTTATTTTTTAGTTATGAGTTATGAAATCACGATTTATGTAACTATATTGTATCATGTATAATATATGATTTTCTGCTCAGAATTGGGTTGGACTTGGGGGAATTGGAATTGTGAATTAATTGGCACTTTTCACTTTCAATTTACTGATTTTGATTTGAAATGAAAAATTAGTTCTATCAAATTTGCTTGAATGTTGATGAGTTCAATTGTGGGAAATCTTACACTCTGGATGCAAATAGCAAGTGTCTACTTGTAGGTTGGAAATGAACTCCACTATTTTTACTTTCTGCTTAGAAGTTCAACTGATAGAGATCAAAAAGTTCTTTGTCCATCTAATATTTGCTCTTTGTATAGTTTCCTTATGTTAGGTTCTCTAATCCTCCAAATTCAGTGAGATGCCGAAAGAGTTTTCACTTCTCAATAGCCTTAAGCAGGCAAAACCTCATTTCTTTTGGTCTAAAATTAATGTACTGTCATTAAGCTTCCAAAAAGGGTGGCACTTCACATTTCCAAAAAATAATATTTTTGATGTTAAGTCATTATATTCAATGTCTCTTTTAATTTGTTTTCAACGTTTGGTCGATGCAATAATAACAACAAAACAAATTTGTCAACGTCTGTCCGGGCTGAATTTCAATGTTTGGTATTTTTCAAAATTTTAAAATGGGTACTTTTAAGCTTTTTGGAAAAAAATTCTGGTATCTTTGATGTTAATCTTTGTGCATGTTTACCAAATTATAGGAAATTAAAGGAAAAAGACTTTTGGGCCCATTTTAGTTTTAAATTTAGAAGATTTTAAAAAATTTCACGCCGATGTTTCTTTTAACTACTAAACCGCCACCCAACTTTGTGGGAATGGTGCATCAGTTCCCATCCCATATAACTTAGGTTTATATATAATAATTTCCAGGGTAATTTGGGAATTTGGTTAATGGGTTAGGATATGTTGTGACACCTTTATGCGGCCAGTGTTGGGAGGTGTCATGGTGGCCACGGGACTAGAATTATAATCATGACCTCCATGTACACAGGTCAAGCTTAATTCGTGATTTATTAGTTGATGGGAGCTCATGAGCTATGGAGGTGATGATGGACATACCATGGATCTTGAGTAGTTGCCATATAGGGATTCTACATGTTCAGCATGAATAAAAGTATAACCAATGCATATCGTGTGAGAATACTCAAGTTGAATATCATTATCACAATTAATAAGTCCCATAAAATTATCACAAAACATTACAGACAATATCAAAGTATGATATTTTATACCGTAGTCGTAGTTGGGATCGTTGATATTTACTTTAGTTTGTCGTATTAAGCTCGCATATACATAATTCAAATATTCACAAGTTAATTATGACAATATCACTTAACAGTATCAATATAAGGGATAATTGAACTTAAAACAACAAAAACGAGTTCTCGAGATTTCGGTGTGACACCCTGAGGACTGAAGGGTATTGACACCTTTTTTGAGAGTCAGCGAGCACCCTGCAATTTTCATTCCCCAAGGGCTCTCCACTTCGAAGGAAGCATTTCTAGAGCTACTTATATATTTTACATATATATAATAATTAAAATAATGAATTACATAATTTACATTTATCTAGTCGAGCAACTGCTCATCTCAATGCTTATATTACTTTCAAATGGATTGGACCCCTTAATATTTTGAAATTTCTTTAAAATAAGATGTGGCTCTCATCGTGTGAAATTCTATTAGTACTTATCATTCATAATTAAACTAATTGTTGTGAGTCTTGCAATCATTCATATCCACATTACGTATTAACTGCGCAAATTGATTTCCTCGCAGTCGTTAATCGTTCCTAGCCACATCGTATAGCCGAATCTCATTTTTAGTAGCTTAAGATATTCATTTTTTAAAATAGTACAAAATCACTGATTTTTATAATTTTTTAAAAAATCATAAAAAGAATTCCTAACAATTCCTGAAAAATCCGAGATGTTATAACCCACTTGTGAGACGTTGGAGCACTTACTTATAAAAATATATAAATTTTGTCTTGCCACTTATTATTACTTATGAAAGAAATATTTAAAAGATAATCTTGTCTAAATGTAACTCAATTGTTTTTTCTTATTTCCTTGGTACCGTCCATCAGCTATACACTTGTACTAATTTTTATCTATATTGTAATACAAATCATTGTGTCCAATAATCCTCTTTTCATCGATACAGTCCATTCAGATGCTGCCCAAGCTCTTGAAGATATCCAACTAGATGGCCTAATGTACCACTTTCGAATATTTTATTTATTTAAGAGTATTATGTATTTACTCTGGAAGAGACCCACCACTATTTTCTTGCCCAACCCGGTATCTCGATGCTGAAGTCCATAGTTTATCATGTATCTATTGAAACCTAAAAATTAGCAATAGTTTATTGCACCCAGCTTCCCTCGTCCATAGTGATTCCAGTGTGAAAAATCGTTGCTGCCATTGTGCGCCGTTAAAATATGGATAAAACTCTTGGACAATAACTCGTTCGTCATAATCAAAGATCTCCTCGTGATTATGGCTTGTCGACTGTAAATGATTCTCTAAGAAGGGTAAGGCACTCCTTTTTCCAGCCTTTTTGAAACTACATCAACTCATCTTGACATGATTTTCCAAGTAAAACTAAGTCTAATGGATCCTAGGTCTACGAGATCACATTCTAGGAGAATTTTTTTGGAGACAGTGCATTGATGGACGGATAGTTGTTATGCCATCCTCGTTTTCTAAGATAGAAAGCATTTCATTGAAATCCTCCATGAGCAAAGGAGGCAACTAGGGAGCTCCACGCAAATTGTCATGAGATCTCAACTGTTTATAAACTGATAAAATTGGATTATCATAAAAGTCAATAAATCTCCAAAATCTATCACCTCGGCACTTTGAACCTTAGTCTCTCCATAATGAAAATCAAAGTAGGGAAAATTTCATTGATAAGTCTTTGCAACTCTGCAACGAAGAGAATGCACAAGATCCCTTAACTTCTCGTACAATCCAACTTAAAATACTCACAATTCATGGTAGAACAAAGTCAAAATCTCCCATTTACATCGTTAGTGATATTTCCGAACATCGTCCTTTGCTTATTCTCACTATCTGTCCGCTGTTTATTTGTTGTTCACTGTGAATTGGTTCGGAATATGAGTAACTTGCTTATTTTTAAATTTCATGGGTTGCTTGGTTAATTTTTATTTTTTTAAAAAATATTTATTTTAACTTTGCCTGAGTAGAGATTTTAAGGCTCCCCAAACACGGTCGAACCCCTCATAGTCATCGGTGACGGTGCGCAGATGAAGTCTTAAAATTTTGTCTCCAGTCCTGCATTTCCTCGTATCTTGTCTTCAGTTCTGCAGCTGCTCCTTTGGAAACTGAAAAATCGCGTAAATTTATGAGGTTGTTCATGGCTTTCTTTGAATGCTTAACATTTCTACATAAAACTGAAACCCTTTAACTCGCTTTTCCTCGACGACATTCAATTTTATGCGCAAAACCATTTCCTCTCAACAATTATCTTTTAACTCAATTTCGCGTTTATTGGGATTTTTTAGTGTTTTTATGCTTAAATTTTGCCGTTTTCTTTGAATTCGTGTGCAGAAAATGGCAAGTTTAGTAGAGAGGCTCCGGGATCGATCAGATCGAAGAACATTTTACACCATAGATGAATCCGATGAAGATGCTGATTTTTTACCAAAGAAATCTGGCCCTTCCCAGGAGAAAATTCAGAGAATTGTTAGACCTGACGCGGTAATTGCATATATTTTTCCTTTTTCAGTGGCTTTTACCAATTTCATTCATTTAATACATATTTCTGTCTGTGAAAACTAACTCATTAGTTGTCATTTTAGCTTTTAAGAAAGCAGGCGTTCTATGTTGTTTCTTCTGGTTTCTGATGATCGTGGCCTGACCCATTTCTAGTAATTTTAAAGTGAAAAGATTACGCATTTCTGGGTTTTTTGTTGACTCACTTTAGGAAGTCTCCAGCGAGGAAAGACAATTTATGCTGTTCGAGGAAAAATTATACCTTTCCATGTTAATACTTACTATGCATTACACGGTTGCTGGCAGTTGAGCCAACACATGCTGGATGCCAGCAGTGGCACCCGCAAGTAACTCATTAGTTGTCAATGTAAGTGTTTTGAAAGAAGACGGTTCTGATTGTTGCGTCCGACACATTTCCTAGTAATTATACAAGGAAAATTTTCCGTGTTGGGGTTTTTTTGATGACTCACTTTAGGAAATTTTTCTGCGAGGAAAGACAATTATGCTATTCGAGGAAAATGATATTTTTCCATTTTATTAGTTAATACACACGAAACCGTTGCTGGCAGTTAAGCCTACACTTGGTGGATACCATAGGCCCAGTGGTGGCACTGATGCACGTGGCGAGTGAATTATACTAGTGTCTTTTAGTGGAGGAAAGTGATCTCATTTTAACTACGTGAGTAAAATTTTTAATTGAATCACTCCAATCATGAATCCTGTTGATGCTGGCTATGATGGAGAGGCTGTTGTCCATAAGAATGGTGGATCAAAGACGATGAAACTTGCTTAAAGTACTTTGTACTGAAGAATGATTGGAAATTGGATAGCTCATGATTTGGAGATTATGATTTAAGGGTTTATTTTCTTAAATTTTTATTGACGCTGCATATACTCATAAACCATATACTCATAAACATCCTTTTAAGGCCTTTCTTTCTGTTTTCTTTTCTCACATTACACTGTTTTAAGAATTTTACATTTTTTAAACTCAAATTCATTATGAACTTATACTCCGCGCATAGGAGCTTGTCTCACCCGGCGGAATTGAAAGCTAACTTCCTCTTATAAGCTTTATTTTGTATCTTCAAACTTTGGAGTTCCGGTGGAGATTTTGCAGCGATTTTTATGTTTTCTATCTTACTAATGAGAAGAGCCGTGACGGTTCAAATATTTATATCATATTCTAGGCATGTCTGAACATTTGCTGAAGTTACTGGAATTCATTACTTAACAACTGTGGATTATATATGTGAAAATTCGTACACACCTCTTTCTATGCATGCACATCACTTATACCATAAATTTTTGTTATACTTTTGAAATGAATCGTCTATGATAGTTTGGCGTCTTATTTCATCCTGTTAATAGAAGGACGGTTCATGCCAAGCCTGTGGGAGAGATGAGAATCTATTGAGCTGTGAAACATGTTCTTATGCCTACCATCCCAAGTGTATATTCCCTCTGCTGAAAGCTCCTTATCCTAATAACTGGAGATGCCCTGAATGTGTATGCCCCTATTACTCTCCTAGTATATGTCTAGATTGAAACAATGATAATGTGTTTGCTCATCTTGATTTATAATATATGTTTGCAGGTTAGTCCTCTTAATGAAATTGAAAAGATACTTGACTGTGAGATGCGTCCTACAGCTGCCGAGGATGGTGATGCATCCAAATTGGGCTCCAAGCAAGTTTTTGTGAAACAATATCTAGTGAAGTGGAAGGGATTGTCCTACCTTCACTGCACATGGTAGTTTAGTCATTATGATGTTTCTTGGATACATTTTCTGAATAAATGGTTCTCTTTTTATTTGAAGGCATTTTAGTTTTACACATGTTGTTTTTGGTTCATAGGGAACAGCCAACTTTTTGAAATAATATATTCTTCTTAGTAGTTTCTTTTTTGTAAATTTAAAAAATGATAGTATTTTTACATAATTTTTAGTATTACTTGTATTTTCTTTGAACAAAAAGTAAATTTGAATTTAATGTAGAGATGTAGCTCCAACATTTAGATAGAGGGAGTTATTGTTTCATTTTACATTTTTTGTTTAAATTTCTCCTCTCTTATTCTTTATTTTTGTATGGATCATTTGTAAACTCTGTCTTTGACATATTTTAAAACTCTAATGCACCAGAATTGGTTTCCTGATTAATGTTGCAGGGTACCAGAGAAGGAATTCATTAAGGCATACAAGGCAAATCCGCGTTTAAAAACGAAAGTAAACAACTTTAACCGTCAATTTTCCTCCATAAATAATTCCGAGGATGAACATGTAGCAATACGGCTGGAGTGGACCACTGTTGATAGAATTCTCGCTTGCAGGTATTGCGTACGTTTGATGATCTGATATCTTTTCCTGAGTAAATTTTGATGTTAAGGTATTAGAGGAATTTGTAACTTTAGATCAATCAGACGATATTGCATATATATATATATAATTTTTTTTTTTCCATTTACGATCTTTTAATTTGCCAAGTCATTGGTCACTGCCAAGAATCTGAATAATTATGAAACCTTTTGTTGTTTCTCTGATATTTTTTTCTCGGGTTTAGGCTTATTTTCATGAAACCAGGAGGTGAAAATGCTAGTATTCAACTGGAAAATTATTTGCGTACACATGTTCTATAGTATATACTTGTGGTATATGAGATGTGCAGCAGAACTTTTTCATTCCACCAGCGTCCTTCTATCGTTTATCTTTTCTTCCCAGTTATTTTTCCCACGAGAATGGTGGTTGTAATGGTTCATTTGATCGAAATAGGAAGTTTCAATGCGAAAGAGTTAGAAGAAACTATAGGCTCTAATGTGCAGGCAGGAGGGTTTTTTCTTAATGTGTGGTTGGATAAAGTGAGTAGCCATATAACCACCCGCATAAATTTAAGTTAAGATTTCTTTTGACGTTGTTGGATTTTAGCCGTTTAGTCTACTCTTTCTAAGGACAATTATTCATTTGCTCTGTTTCTCATGCATTTAGTTTTTAAACATCGAAATAGGTGATCCTGCTTTGACTAGCACAAAAAGATTTGTGGAACGTTTTAATGGACCAAGTTATCAATTTTCATTTTCTTTCTCCATTTTAACTGATCCCTGCGTTTATATCTTCTTGGTTCATAAATCTGCTTTTTAAATGTTTTTGCAATAATGGAAGTTATTAATTTTGATATACTGGTGAGTGTTGTAATATTAGGGTACTTGACAGGGGAGTGGAAGAGGAAAAAGAATATCTTGTGAAGTGGAAGGAGCTTCCATATGAGGAATGCTACTGGGAGTTGGAGTCAGACATTGCATCCTTCGAGAGAGAGATTGAAAGATTTAACAAAATTCGGTCTCGTGCTGATAAAATATCTATGGCAAAGCAGAAGAGCTGTCTCCATGATGACACAGAGTCAAAGAAAAAACTGAAAGAGTTTCAACAATATGACCGCAGCCCCGATTTTCTTTCTGGAGGTATGTGCGCTTCCTGCTAATTTAGATGTTTGCTGAGTTGAGTATAAGTATTTTTTGTCATCTCTTTCATTAATAATTTGGTTCAAATGAAGGTTCATTGCATCCATATCAGCTCGAAGGATTGAATTTCCTACGTTTTGCTTGGTCCAAGCAAACTCATGTTATACTTGCAGATGAGATGGGACTTGGTAGGCTATCTAGCATCTTTTACAATCTTTCCTTCCTCCCATCCCTTAGTCTCACTTTGAGGCCAAGTTTTTGTATCTCTATAATACTATTGCTATTTTGATAAATGCTTGTGACTGCAGGCAAAACAATTCAAAGTATTGCCTTTTTGGCTTCCCTGTTTGAGGAAAGTATCGCTCCTCATCTTGTAGTTGCTCCACTTTCAACTTTGAGGAACTGGGAACGTGAATTTTCCATTTGGGCTCCTCAAATGAATGTTGTAAGTATGCAGGATAGTTAATGTAATTTAAATATTAGCTCATATGTGTACTCAGCAAGAGTTAACTGTTGCAGGTGATGTATGTTGGCTCTGCCCAAGCTCGTGGTGTGATCAGGGAATATGAATTCTACCATCCTAAAAATCAGAAAAAGAGTAAGAAGAAGAAATCTAGTCAAGCTGTTAGCGATAGCAAACAAGATAGAATAAAATTTGATGTCCTCCTGACATCATATGAAATGATTAACATGGATTCAGCATCACTGAAACCTATCAAGTGGGAGTGCATGGTAACAATCTATATCCCCTTTATGCTGTTATGTGTGCATTTTATGCCTTCTTAGAAGTTATGCTGACATCTATATATAGATAGTTGATGAAGGCCACCGTCTTAAGAACAAGGATTCGAAGTTGTTTTCTTCATTGAAGCAGTACGCTTCCAGACACCGTGTACTCTTGACTGGAACTCCGCTTCAGGTATGTTGAAATTCGTGCAAGGCTTCAGTTTTCTGCTGTTTTCCATTTTGAATGCAATTAATTGGAATGTCATTGTGCGAGTCAAAAATTTTGACTTAAAAAAGAAGTACGTCATTATTGCTTGCAATGACCCACATTTCACTGTTACATTTGTAGTGACGGTGAGATTTTATTGTTTACACAATACCCTTGGGAAAGAAAATTCCTTTGCGAATTTCGCTTTGCAGTTTTGGTGTGCTTGCCTTGGGATCAACTTACAAGAACTTGGAATGTTTCTGTACTTGGTTTATGGTGAGAAAAGTTATGCACAGCCTATTGATTCAGGATTAAGAAAGATTTTAGTTTGTTAGATGTAGGGAATTTTGGAGCGGTTTGATCTGAAGTTTTTCGGGCTGGGTACCCTTTTGAACTGCAACAGTTCTTATATACCAACTTAGCTGCTTGGAACTGTATTCATGAAGCTAAATGGGATACATCGTTTTGAATGAACCATATTCATCAAGCTAACCACATGAGAGTTAGGTAGTCTTTCTCGCTAACTATAGTGTTAATGTTCAAGAAATTGAATTACATAGCTGGAAGTTTGTAAATTAAAACCTCCAATAGAGCTCAAATGAAAAATGCAAAGTGGTTTACTTATTTGTTCTTATTCCTTTTAATTTGGTAGAATTACACAAGTTTACTGTAAAGCTTCCTTTGGTGTTGCTTTTCAGTTGCAACCTTCATCAGATCTATTTTTGTTTCTTGTTATGATGACTTAAATCCTTGATCCACTGCTCTTTCCTATTACCTTTCCAGCTGTACTACTGTGATACAGCATATTATTTGCAAGTATGATATCGCTATTGAAAATTAATGATCAATGGTGTTGTTAGTTTTGTATCTCTCCTGGGAGTACTTTCCGTCCATGGTATTTTGGTTCACAGAAGTTCCTTTTAGTCCACACAGCCGACTTACATATACTAATTTGTCACCTTTAATTTTGTTCTGAACTGATCACTGACCACTGCTTTATTCATTTCAGAACAATCTGGATGAACTTTTCATGCTTATGCATTTCCTTGATGCTGGAAAGGTTAGTCCTTTGCGACTGTTTAGATGCTACTTTGTGTAAGACATCTTCGAAGTAAAACAGAAATGAGCTGGTTGCCAATGTTGGCAATAGATTCAAGTGATGATGGTGAAGTTTCCTTAGTTTTTTATAAATGCTTTGCAGTTTGCAAGTTTAGAGGAGTTCCAGGAGGAGTTCAAGGATATCAATCAAGAGGAGCAGATTTCCAGACTTCATAAAATGTTGGCGCCTCATCTTCTTAGAAGTATGAATCTGAAATTCTTCTCTAGACTATGCAGTTCAAATTTGAATTGTGGCATTTTTTTTATTTGGATTTTAGTTGCTACCACGTAGTTGGTGAGCAGGAGTCATAGAGCATTTACACTGCTGTACTAAGTGGTGAAAATTCGTTCTGAAATTGATATTTCAGTTAGGTAAGAGTGCCCTTTCACACCAAAGATTGTGATTGGAAATTGAAAAAAAGGGCAGGTTATTGCAAACGTACAGTTAATCCTGCAGCTGATACATTCAAGGTNTGCAAACGTACAGTTAATCCTGCAGCTGATACATTCAAGGTGAAATGACAATCTAACAGTATAGTTAATCCAGCTTCTTCAGCTTACTGCTCCATTCAAGGTTGCACACGAAGCTAGTTGCTCCGAGGCAATTGCAAACGTGACTGTTATGTTGCCTACTTCCACCTTGAATGTATCAGCTGCAGGAGCTGGATTAATTGTACTGTTAGATTGTCATTTCTACTAAGACTCTTGATGAACCATAGACATCTAAGCTTATGTTAGACATCCAAAGCTAATGTTATCGTCATGGTTTAAAAAGGCAAAATTGAGGCACTATAAAATCTCACCGGGCACGAATGTTATTGTGTTTAATGAGACTTACACTTGTATTAATTGAGGCTTAAGCCTCAATGTGCATGGCTCAGACTTGTGATGCTCGGACTCTCTTCGAAATGGCTGGAGTACTCGCGTCGGCATGACACGACACGGGTACTGGTATGAAATATGGGGCAGATTCTTCAATTTTCAAGTCGACACGGTGGCATCTGGATGTGGGGTGGAGGCAAAGCAGGCGGTGTCGAAGGTGGCGATGGAAAGAAGCAATTACAGTGTTGGAGAAGATGAAGTTAGAGGATTTATGGCCCGAGTTATCTGGATGTAGGATGAGGCAGAATAGGCGGTGACAGGAAACAACACATTTGGAGAAGACAAAAGGGATTTATGGCCTAGGTTTTGCATGTAATGATGGGTTAATTGTATGGGTTGGGCTGGGGTAAAATAAATTTTAGATAGTGAGCTTTGGTTATATGGACTAATTTTGTTGGGCTATAATAGTGTTTGTATTTAGGGCTTTTGGGTGTATATGTATACGTAATTGGGGCTATTTTGGGCTTAATTTAGTTGGGTGTGATAACATGATTTATTTGCGACTTAATTATTATTCAACTTTTTATAAGTGAATTTTTGGGGAAAAAATTAAAATTTGAAAGACGTACCCACGTACCCGTGTTCAAAATTTGGACCCTTTGTAGCCATATTCCCTTATCCTTCATTTTAGAAAATAAAAGATCCGACACTTAGATACGTATCCGTACCCGAGTCCGAGTATCATAGCCTTAGACAATGAGAGATGTGTGCCTGCCTTTAATCACTTGGGCCCCACTTTTTATTTAAACCTAACAAATTTCATTAGTTTGACGAACTTTGGAAATCCACAAATTTCTTTAATTATTTATTAGTCAGCCACAACTTTAAAAATCAACTACATTAAAACTTACCATATTTCTTTGATTGTTTATTAATTAGCCATAAATGAAAATAAATTATTAGTCCAATCACAATCACAATCACAATCACAATCACAACGCTAGAATTGCAGCACACCCACGACGGCGCAAAACACCTGCGTCTGTGACATCACACCGGCTAAGACGACATTACACCCGCGATGATGGTATTGATTTTTGTTTGTACTTTGTTTGAGTTACAACTTTATTGATTTATTTTGTGTTTGTTTGCATAATATCCTAATTTGTTCTATTGTTTTGGGAATTTTAAAGTTTGTTTATGCTATTACATGCTTATTTTTTATTTTCTTGAATTTTTTTTTGGTTCATTAATTAATTTTGTACTTTGTTTGAGTTGCAACTTTATTGATTCATTTTGTGTTCGTTTGCATAATATTCTAATTTGTTCAATTTTTTTGGGAATTTTAAAGTTTGTTTATGCTATTACATGCTTATTTTTCGTTTTTTATTTTTTAGTTCACGGTGAGGCCTACGCCTCAAAGAACCTTGAGGCTTACTCCTCACCTCGCCTCGCAAAAGGAAAACGCCTCAGTACCCAATTTATCTTTTCAAATACTCGTCTTTGAAAACAAGATTTGAATGATATGCATGTGGCCTTCTCTAACATCTTAAACTTTTAGATAAAGTGATTTAACACTATTCTTGATATTTTCTTACTGTATTATTGACCTCGAATGTGCATAAGGAGTTTTCCCTTTGATTTGCAGGATTGAAGAAAGATGTCATGAAAGAACTACCTCCTAAAAAGGAACTTATTCTGCGGGTCGAATTAAGTAGCAAACAGAAAGAATATTACAAAGCAATTTTGACTCGTAACTATCAGATACTGACGCGGAAAGGTGGTGCCCAGGTGAGCCACCAATAATTGGAATGTAATTTCCTTTTCATGTAGTTATACAACTGTAACCTTTTTATGTAGAAACATCTAACTTGATTTACTATCGTGATTGCTAGATTTCTCTTATAAATGTGGTTATGGAACTGCGCAAGCTTTGTTGTCACCCCTTTATGCTGGAAGGTGTTGAGCCTGAGGATGCAAATGAGTTTAACAAGTAATTTTTTGCATTTGCATTTGAAGTTCTGTTCTTTCTTGTCCGTGAACTAAAAGTTGGTTAGATGCCTATATAGAATTATGAACTTTTATGGTGCTTACTAAGATGCTTGGTAAAGTAATGTGCATAACCTTGAGTTTCATTCTGTTCAAGTTGTATTATATGTACAGTTGTTCCTCCCGTGTCACTATAATAATCAAAGTTTTTTTGATCATTTGTGTGATAGACAACTGTTGGAATCCTCGGGGAAATTGCAACTTTTGGATAAGATGATGGTTAAACTTAAAGAGCAAGGCCACAGAGTTCTGATATATTCTCAATTTCAGCATATGTTGGACTTATTAGAAGACTACTGTAACCATAAGGTATAGATTAATTTAAGTTGCTTACGAGAAAAACATAGCAACATTTATTTTAGCTGATGTTTTGTTTGTTATATTTGTCAGAAATGGCAATACGAAAGGATTGATGGAAAAGTTGGTGGATCAGAAAGACAAATTCGAATAGATAGGTTTAATGCAAAGAATTCAACCAGATTCTGTTTTCTTCTGTCAACTAGAGCTGGGGGTTTGGGAATAAACCTTGCAACTGCTGACACAGTAATTATATATGACAGGTAAAAATTTATATTTTAGTATTTAGGCCTTCTGTCTTATCATCAGTAATTCTTGCGTTCTTTATTGAGGAAAAAGTGTGCACAAATGCAGAACAAATAGTGCTTTTGGGTGATACTGAACGCTTATGCACACCTCAATAAACTTTGTGTCAGTTAATATTCTTTAACAAGTGCTTGGTTATGTGTATTTACATTGTTTGTAATCCTATTGCAGTGATTGGAATCCCCATGCTGATCTACAGGCAATGGCCAGAGCTCACCGACTTGGGCAGACAAATAAGGTTAAACACCCATTCAATTATTGGAGAGAAGAGTGTTCGTGTTGGCTGCTAGGTTAGGGTGGTCTTATTCCTTTCTTTCATGCAGGTAATGATTTTCAGACTTGTAACACGAGGAACCATTGAAGAAAGGATGATGCAGATGACCAAGAAGAAAATGGTTTTGGAACACCTCGTTGTTGGGAGGCTCAAGGCACAAAACATTAATCAGGTATAGATATTTCAGGCTGAAGGCAACACGACTATTTGTTCGTCTATCTACGGTTTACGGTAGAAGAGACATTCCCGTGGAACAATTGTCTTGTCATCTTGATTTTTGACAGCCTGTGCCTAATTCCTTTACTCATCATGTCTGGCAATATTATTCTTCTCTCTCAAAAGGCATCATATTGATTATTTTGTGTCCATAAGGAAATGTTCCAAGTTTTAGCCACAAGATTTTTTAGTGCGGTGTAGCCGACATTGTCTCTTAGTTGTAATTCAAAACAAAATTTTCGTTAGTCCCTTTCTGTTGTGCATGAAGTAATTATTACCTGATCACTAATAGTTTCCTTTATTACTGGAATGTTCTGATTTTGATGCAGGAAGAACTGGATGACATTATAAGGTATGGCTCAAAGGAGTTATTTGCTGATGATAATGATGAGTCGGGAAAATCCAGACAAATTCACTATGATGATACTGCAATTGATAGGTAACTTGTTTTACTTCTCTAATATCCTATTTGATTGTATTCAAATTATTTCCTGACTAGATTTTGATGCTAGATTACTTAACCGAGATCAAGTTGGTGAGGAGGAGGCTACATTGGAGGATGAAGAAGAGGATGGATTTTTGAAGGCCTTCAAGGTTTATAATTTTCTAGTCGTCATGCGTAGTTTTGTTCCTGTAATCTTTTAGGCTCTAAAAGCTATGACACATATTTACCACATATTGATAGGGTATTATGTGTTATGGCTGCAGTGAGCTGTTCCTGCACTAAATTCATTTTCATTATTGACCCATGGATCTTCTTTTAATAAATATATATATTTTTGTGTGTTTGTGTTGGATATTATTCTATTTTTCTGGAAAGAAGCTCAACTGAATTGAATTCCTCAGGTAGCAAATTTTGAGTATGTTGATGAAGCTGAAGTGGCAGCTGAAGAGGAAGAATCCGTGGCGCCAACAGAGAGTAAAGTCTCAACAAACAATTCTGAGAGAGCAAGCTACTGGGAGGAATTGTTACGAGACAAATATGAAGTGCAGAAAGTTGAAGAATTCAATGCTATGGGCAAGGGAAAGAGGAGCCGTAAACAGGTATGTTTTACTTGAGATCTTTGCCATTGGTTACATGAGTTCCTTATCTTGATGAAATATTTAAATTGAAGGTTGAAGTAGCTTATTTTTCTAATATGCCTTTTCTTGGAGAGCTTTTATTCTTGTCATAATTACAGGGACAATATTCTTTCTAAAAGAAAGTCTCGGGTTCATATATTGTCTTTTACCATTTAAAATCGAGAATAGAGCTTATGGAGTGAAAGGTGACTTAAGAAATTCAGAAATGCTGCCAATATGAATTTTTTGTTGGAATTAAATTATAACCAGTAGTAAGTTTAGTATCTACATGGTACATGTACTGGTATGGGTAAAATATCTTAGTTTCTGACAAACAAAAAGGATTAAGGATTACTGTTAGAGAGAGATTGTACACCTCTATAGTTCCACAGTTATGGAATTGAGAAGCACGGGGAAAACTTTGATTCTTTGATCTTGTGAAATATACTTTACGAGTTTAGGACTGTCAGCTCCATATATAGATTGAATAACGCTTCTTGATCCTAGCTAAACCATGGACCATAATCTTACAAGTTTGACCAGTACAACAAAATTCTCACTTCAAAGATTATATCAGAATTGACCTACAGGAAAAGAAAGGCTCCGTTTTGGGAATATTTGCAGCCCCACTTGGTTTCAAGGAAGCTCCATTTTGGGAATACTTGCGACCCCACTTGAACACAGACCCCCACAGAGTTCTTCTCTAGCTACCATGACATTTTCAACTCAGAAAGAATCCTTTGTGAGCGAGCGCAAGTGTTTTGCTGTTGTCTCTAATGGAGGCTTTCGTTCATGGAAATTGAACTTGATGGGTTGACTAAATTCTTCATTTGGTGCACTTTAGGCTTATCTAAGTTCCCGTGTCACTTCTCAATCCTGATTATTATTCTTAATGTTGAGTTTCTCGATGCACTAGTTATATTTTCTGCGTTTCCCTTTGGAGCGCTGTAAGAATGAGAAATATTTGAAAACCGAACCCAACATGAATTTCTAGTTTGGGTTTTCTATCATGGGTGTTTGCTCTCTTCACTGTTCATCTATTTGTTGCCATAATATCTGTACATGCTATATGCAGATGGTATCTGTTGAAGAAGATGACCTTGCTGGTATGGAAGATGCAAGTTCTGATGCAGAAGATGATAACTATGAAGCTGAGTTGACTGATGGCGAGACAGCTTCAACTGGAGCTGCAGCTGTGAGAAAACCTAACAGAAAGAGAGTCCGTGGTATAGTTGAACAGACTGTTATCTATTTTGCAGCTTGATTAGATGAATTTTTAGTGACATTTAACTATTGCCTCATTTTCTCAATTTTTATCAGTGGACACTTCTGAACCACTTCCTTTGATGGAAGGCGAAGGGAGATCCTTTAGAGTACTTGGATTTAATCAAAATCAAAGGGCTACATTTGTCCAAATTTTGATGAGGTTGCATTTCTTGTTTTCTTCATTACATTATATAATTGAATATCTTCTCTGGTTTGTTTATCCTTTTCGGCTCTCTCTCTCTCTCCAACGCGCGGGTGCACACACGCACATGCATGCTTGTATGTATGTATGTATGTGTGTGTATATCTATATATTAAATAACTCATTTTTTACAGGTTTGGTGTTGGGGAATATGACTGGGCAGAGTTTGTATCACGTCTAAAGCAGAAGAGTTATGAAGAGATTAGAGAGTATGTGGTCTGATTCCTCTGTACTACGTTACTTCTCACATTTTTGTCAAAACAATGGGCGAGGGAATTTGATACAACATACAGTATATAGAAAGAGAATAACCATGCTTCATCATTAAGTCTCTGCTAGAGTATTTAAACTGGTGCAGGCATCTTAGGCTCATATTCTTTGTTGACATGGTTTACATGCTTAAGAAGCAGCCATCTACTGCATGTGCTCGTTATGTCCAATACATCATATATCTCTAAAATGCTGTGTTATTTCTATTTACTGTTTATTCATGTATTTGTAATTTTGTGCACAGTCAAAATTGTGTGTCTGATTTCTCGAATTTTGTTATCCAACAAACTTGATATGGCTAACGGCTTCCTAAAATATAACTCTGTTAGTCTTGTTGGTATATTCTTCTTTCTGTTCACTTCTTTTGATAAACATTATATGTTACAAAACAATTCTCCTAATAGCAGACCTTTCCTGAGATTTGAAAAGGTAGACAGAGAAATTGTAAATCAATTGAGGAGCCTTCTATTCTGTTTTGGGATTGGCTAGCTCATAAAGTTGATTTCAGGTTCAACCAGAAACTGTAGGCTAACTAGTTTTGCATTTTTTTTATTTTTATTTTGCAGCAATTTCAACCTACTTTCATCTTAAACTGATACAAAAAGAAAAAGAATATAATCTACACTGTTTCTGGACGGGACTTGTCGTATGATAGCATGCCAAAGGAAGTCCTAAGTAGTCCATGCATATGTTCTTGGACTTTGAAATTGAGTCTTCAATATAACACACATCCTCCATATGTATCTGTGAGTTCATTTGGATGAGTGACCGTGCAGAGCAGACTTGAAGAGACAAGCTTTTTAATATCAACTTTTTATTCTCACTAGAAGTCTTGAATTATGCCTGCCATTTATTTCTTGTTTAGCTGAAGATACTTAGCCCCTGTTTGGTAGCCATTTTTTTTGGAAAAACATTGTTTTGAATAGTGAATTTTTGAAGAATGTGTAGTCAAAAAGTAGGAAAAAATATTGGGTTTAAGTGTAGAATATCTTATTGTGTGAATGTGTGGTTGAAAATGAGTATATAGAAAAAAGAGTTTTGAAAGAATGATAACAAACATGGGCTTATTGTTTACTTCAACAGTTAACAGTATTTTGTGCTGAACAACTAAATTTTTTTTTTCAGTTATGGGAGGCTTTTCTTGTCACACATAGCTGAAGACATAACTGACTCACCAACGTTCTCAGGTTATTACTTTTAATTCTCAAATTTGCCAGTTAATCTGTTTTCTGATGTTTTTCTGTATCTTGGTTGAAGTAAGGTTAATAATTTCATATTTTCTCTTGGTGGCAGATGGTGTTCCCAAAGAGGGACTAAGAATACCAGATGTACTCGTTAGGATAGCAGTCTTAATGCTTATTAGGGACAAAGTAAGCTCTATTTCTTAGATAAATCGCAATTATATTTTTCATTATTGCAAATAGACTTTTGAAGGTTTTGTGCTTTGTGATGACTCTGAGGTCACGGTTACACATCACCTCTTTAGAGTAAATCATAATCTTATCTTTTGTTATTGCTAATGAAATTTCTAAAGTTTTGTGCTTTGTGATATTCTGGAATCATGTTCACTGATTAAATCTCATGATTTCTTTTTTCTTGCTGTATATGAAGGTGAAATTGATCCATCTTTTTTGTCCTGCTAATGTGGCATGCCTAGCCTAGTTTGTTCTTCAAATAAGAATTTTTCAATGTCACATTGTCTGTAGCTAGACTTTATGTTTAAATGTGAGACTAGCTGAGTTTTTTGACTTCTCTGGATGCAATTGGAAAAGATTCTAAAAATTGTGCATTGGAATGGCTTCTTGGAAATGAAAAGAATTTTTTTTTTTCAAGTGTCGAAGCAAAACCATTTACAAAATCTGCATGAACATCCATTTTGAAGATCCTATGTCTGAATGTGGCAGGTCCACATTTTCCTGCTATACTATTTTCTAGAATAAATTTTGGAACGATCCTATGTTCTTGTATAAAAATTACTCCTGCCATGAATCTGCAACTTTGAAACATTGGCATGATTAGATTATAATACCCCTGTTTGGTGTAAATTAAGATAAGTTCTTTAGTAGAGTTTGATAAAAGTTATGAAATGTGTGGTTGAAAAGTTGTGGGTTCCATGAAATGTGTTATTAAAATTAATTGTTTAATCTGATTTTAATCTATCCCAAACAGGGGCTATATGAAAAAGTGGGATCTTTTGAAGTGGATATTTCCTGTTCCTGTTTATGAAAAGTTCTATGGGTATCTTGGCAGTCAGATTATTGTTGTATTATAATATTTTGTCATAAAGAGAATAATTTGCAACTTAGAGTTAATATTTCATTCTTTAAACGTTTCATTTCTATGATGTTCAATTCAATTTTGAAAGACCAGCCTGGTATGTTGACAGGTGAAGTCTTTGCAAGAGGGAGGTTCTGCTCTTTTTGCAGATGACCTTGTATCTCGTTTCCCTGGATTGAAAGTTGGAAAACTTTGGAAGGAGGAGCATGACAGGATTCTTCTGCGAGCGGTATTGAAGTATGTTTTTTTTTTTTCCAGTTAAATTGAAGTTTCGCCTCTTTTTATAGAGCAGTTCTAGCACAGAAACTTTTATAATAAAAAGATTTAAGTTTCATAACAATATGGTATGTATAGATAATCCAGTAAGGTTTCAACAAGGATTTCAAGAAATGAGTTTTACATATTAAGTAGACATTTAACAAAAAATGGAGTTTAAGAAATGAAATTGCCCAGATTAAGGAGAAATATGGAATTGTGTCTCCCTTGAGATACAATTTGTTACTACATCTATTGTTAGGAACTATGGAATATAATAATGCTGAATACTTGTAATTATATGTTGCCAAGAATTTATTTCAGCCATCCTTCTGGTAATATTTATCTGTTGACCTTCGAAGCAGGTAGTTGAAATGAAATTTGATTGAACAAGCCACTCTATAAATTTCTCAGATTCTATTTGGATCATTATAATTTACTTTTATTTTGTTGGACATCAAGACATGGTTATGGAAGATGGCAAGCAATTGTTGATGACAAAGAATTGAGAATCCAAGAAGTGATTTGTCAAGTACTGAACCTTCCCTTCATAAACTTACCTGCCCCTGGGGATTTTCAAGCCCAAAGTTCTGCCTCAGGAGCTCCACAAATACAATCTTCTTCAGCTACTCCTCAAACACAGGTTTCTACTTCAGGAGTTCCTCAAGCACAAAATGGTATGAACACATCTGAAATTGGAACATCTGGAAATCAGGTGAAAGGAACCAATAGTGAAAACGACCAGGGGGCAGATGTTGCACAGGGAATAACAAATTCTGCAGCCCAAACACAACCTGTCCAAGATCATTCTGTACTATATAGTTTCAGAGAGATGCAGAGAAGACAAGTTGAGTTTATTAAGAAACGGGTGCAATTTTTGGAGAAATTACTTACTGCAGAATACCAGAAAGAATATTTTGTAAGTTCTTTCACTAGTTATATCATAGATGAAAACTTGCCCATTGTTTCAAATTTACTCGTGTTAATTGTTTCTGTCATCAACAAATAAATAGAAGCACGAGACTAGCTTTCTCTATAACCTCTAGTAGATAGGGTGGGACAAAGATTTTTAACTTAGTTATTGGGTCATTTTCTATATACATCTTGATGCATGAAATGGTGATTAGTTAGGCAGAAGTTTGTTGGAAGCTTAGCTGTAACTAATTAATTACAATTTTGATCTTTTAAAAGTGACAAATCATATTACTTGCTTATTTTGTTATCTAAATGAATATACTTTTCAGGGTGACAGAATGCCAAATGATGAGACTGGACACAATGTTACTCATGTAGCAAATCCAAGTTTTGTGGAATCAGATGGCCAAATGATTGACCATTTGCCTCAAGCTGAAATGATTTGTAAGTGTAGCCAATTATTCTTTAAGTTTGTCCCTAGAATATCAACAATTCAGCACAGATCGAGTTAGACTATTACCTGAGAAAAGAACATGTTGAATGTGTTCTGATTCGTGTCTGCATGGTGTACTGAGGAAGATGGGGTTCGTGGTGGATTTTGAAGAATGAATCATCTTTGACATTGTATATGGTTTTATTTCACCATGAAGACTCTTTCGCATGACTTTTCATTTATATAGGGTTCAATACATTTTTGCGAAATTCTGATATGTAATTAAACAGTGAAGACTATGATGTGTAATTAATTTTTCTAATGCAGTTCCAGAGGAAGTGTCGAAGGCTGCTTGCGACAACAAATCAGATCGCTTGGGTATGGTTCGGCTCTACAATGAGGTAAAATGCGTACAGTCGAATCTTATTGACGGTGTATGCATCATTATTTGGCATGTTTTCGTAATTTATCCAACAGGATCGCCATATACTTCCTAGTGATGTGGTACGATGACTATTGTGCTTTTAATTTGCTTGCAGATGTGCAAGGTTCTTTCAGAAAATGCCCTGGATTCAGTAGCAGCACTTACAGCTGACAAACCTGAATGCTTGAATTTGAGAAGAAATCTTGCTCCACTAGAAGCATTGAATCAAGAGATAAACCATTTACTTGCACCAGCATCTAGAGAAGATGAGAAGGCAAACGTTGAAAAACCAAGTTCCTCATATATTCCCCGAGCAGATGATTTCGTGCTTGGAGTTGAGGCAGATACTGGCATGAAGTTGTCTGCTGTGGATGTGGATCTTCCAACACAAAGTAATCTGACAGAATCGGCTTGTGATGTTCTTAATGCAGCATCATCTACGGCTGAGATTGAACGTCCTGTGGATTTATCTAGTGGAATTGCAGATATAGAAATGGAGGTGAAGGAGGATGATGCTAATCTCAAGACCAATGTTGGGGTTGATGGAAGCACAGAGAAACTCATTGTTTTGGATGATTAATCTTATTCAGAATCGCTGAGATATATCTTAACATGTAGAATGAAGGGTAATATAAACAATATATAAGTAAGAATTATTGCAATTTGAAAAATAGAAACAATGTAGATGACATGCAGATTCTTGGTTATTTTGTATGTGGATTGCATTGTTGAACCCAAAAACTGGCCTTAAAAAAAAAAAGAAAAAAAAAGATAACTAATATTTTCGATTACTAGTTTGAGTTGGGTTCGATTTTTGACCCTAAATCATTCTTTTTTTTTTTTTTGGTTCAATCTCTAAATAGTGGTTAATACTAGTGAAAAGATGTTGCTTGCTTCTTTCCATAACTTTGTAATTTGAATCAGCTCAGGCATGTACAAGTTTCTTCATTTATTGAAAGGTACATATGTATCAATTTTAACAGTTTCATCTTTGTTTTCTATGTCTGTTTAAATTGCTACAAATTATGTATAAATATTCTTCTAAAACTGAAAGTCAAAATTGAAAAAGACAAATATTAGGAGTAAAGTGAACGTTAGGAACGAGTCTAGATTTGCTATCTCGAATAAATTTTAACACTGCAATATAATTTTGAGGCGTTAAAATTTTAGATACACTTGTTAGGACAAAATAAAATGAAATTTCAGTGACAAAATTGAATTAAATTAAAGTTGAGGGACCAATAAACAATTTTTTGCACGTCACGGACATCAAAATCCATCGAGCGTTGTGCCGTAGACAATCTGACCGGGGAAAAAATTTCCTTCGTTTTCACGTCTCCACCGAACCAATTTGGAGTGCTTTTAGGGTACCAAAATTGTGAAATTATAATATATTTTTCACTGTTTTCCCCTTGATCCACACACCTCACCTACTTTATTATAGAATTAGACTTGAATTCTTACGAACAATTCGAAAGCAGAAAGGAAAAAAAATAGAAACCCTGACATAAAATGGATCCTTCTATATCTTGGGACTCCTTGCGAAATCAGGTTTGTGATTTTACGTATATTCTAATCTTTTTGTGTTGAAGAATCGGTTACACGATTTGTGTGTTATCTGTATTGGCTGAATGTTGGATCTATTGTTCTGTGTTGATTGGATTGTTCTAGGTTATAACATAAGATTGTCAGTTGAATCTGTTGACAGTTGGGGTTCATAAGATATATTTTCATGGACAAAGCACAAAAGAGTCTTAGAGAACTATCATTTTATCACGATGAACGTGTTACAATCTAAAACTTTTTCTGTGAAAATTGCGGATGTTATATCTCCTTTTCTTGAAAAAACGGTGATGTGCATTGGCCATTTCTGATTTCTTGTAACCAAGTTTTTTTATTAGAAAATTGTGAAATCCTTAGAGATGACGTCATTTGTTATGTATATGTAATTTGTAGCATCCATATTCAATGAGTTACGGTGAAAATTTCTGTTTGATCAGAGTACATTGAATTTTCAATGTTTCCAAATTGCCTTAATTTACTTTCATTTTAATTATTCATCGTTATCGAACAAATTTATAATGCAGACAAGGTTGCGTAGTGCTCTAACCCAAAAGAGATTGGCACCTATTTGGGTTTTCCTTTAAATCCTAAGCTACTGTTATCACTGAATAGCTTGGTAGCAGCCTACTTGAACCATTGAACATTGGTTGGCCATATCATTTGATGGAAGTGGTTATTTTTTCATATAGCCCTTAATTCATCGAATAATAATGAGGAAAAATGAAGAACAGAACTCTTTCCAGCCGATAAGAAAAACCTATGACCTTGTTAGTCCATAAAAAAAGCATATATTCATTTCATTGGAAGAAACCTTTACCTGTATAACAGCAGAAAGTGTAAAAAATGAGTTAAATTTCACTTTGTTTGAGATAGTCTCACTTCATTCTCCCTTTTACACATCATATTTTTGCCTATACGCATATATGTGCATTATTTATACGATCTATTTGGACTTCGAATTAGGTCTCTTTAGGTAAATTACTTTACAGCTTCTTGACTCATTTCTGTAGGGGAGTCTCCTCTTATCTAAGGTTCTAATCTCATTTTCTCGAGTCATTAGGAATCATATTCTTTCTTCAGCAATTTATTTATTTGTTGTATATTTATCTTGATAGGGATCTGCAATTTTGTTTTGTTTCTTTATCTTTTCTTTCAAATTTTTTTTTACTAAGTTTTTCTTTTTCTTGGTGTATATCTGGATAGGCAAGGAAACTCGAAGCACAACTCGATGAACAGATGCATTTATATCGTAAATTAGTATCAAGAAAAGTTGATAATACTAATGATAACGATTTAGAATCTGGAATTGAGCATCTTCTCAAACAGCTTCAACAAGTAAATTTGCAAATGCAAGCTTGGGTTTCATCTGGAGGATCTGAAATTTTTTCTCATACATTGACTCGACATCAAGAAATTCTTCAGGATCTTACTCAGGTATGCAATTGTTTGACAACTTGACTACCCAAATTCTGGAATTCGACATTCTGATTGCAGCATGCTTTTTGTTCCAACACACTGTATTGATTATGATGATGAAGTTTTTATATGGAGAATTTTTATCATGATGCGGCTAAATTTGTGTGATTGCTGGACTTCCGGAGCAAAATACATTGGAGGGGACTCTGGCGTGTCTATTATTATCTCTATGAGATGTTTTAACTTTACTGTGTAAGACTGTAGCTGAAATCCTTAAATTTATCAAGTATTTAGTTAGCTGGGGTACAGAATGCTAAGGTTACCTGAAAGTATTATGTACTGCTACATCTCTGAAATGCTGTAAAATAGTGCTTTGAAACCAGTGGTGGAAGGGGGCCAGTCGTCCTTACTGAATTTGGGATTTTTTTTATATCTGTTTTTCACAGAACATTTTTTTTAACGTAATTGTTTTTCTTTGTCTGCGAAATGGAATCTGAATGCAATTCTTTTCCGAGCTCCAAAATACACTTACAAAATGGAACCCCATGGGCCCCACATAGTTTTTAAAAAGGAAAAATCAGGCACTGAGGCGTTTTTCTGCTGTGAGGCAAGGTGTTAGCCTCGAGGTGCTTTGAGGCGTATGCCTCAGTGTGAAATAAGTAAAAAAAAAAAAAAAAATTAGTCAAGAAAATACAAAAATAAGCATGTCATAAACCATAAGCAAACTTTAAAATTCCCAAAACATAAGAATAAGTTTTAAGCATGGTTTAAAAAGGCGTAGTGAGGCGCGCCTCATGAGGCGTATGTATTGTGCCTCGAGGCGGGGTATTTTTGAGGCTAAAAATATGAGGCAGGCGCCTCTAAATCTGAGGCGCACGCCTCAAGGCACGCGCCTCATGGAGCATGACGCGTGCGCTTCCCTTAAAATTTAATTTTTCAACTTTATTAATACAAATTAGAAAGAGTCTTCTTAAAAAAGAAAATGACCATTTAAAAAGGTATTTTGAGCCCAAACAAAACAACAAAATACATATAAAACTAAACGATACAGTCATACAGAACTGCAGCATTAGAAATTAATAATATAAGAATTCAACAGATTCAACAAAACTCAAAAGTCGGAATTAAAGAAGAGTATCGTCTTCTTCATTTTCTAGTATGGCCTCACCTGATTTCATCAAGTATGTTTTTCCTCTTTTCTTATTTTTTTTTTCTTCTTAGGTTTCAGTAAATCTTGCATGCAGTTAGTTGCTTCATATACACATCTGGAAATTATAAATTTTATAACGAAAATGATTGACTATCTAATGTTTTGATTTATATATATTCAAAAAAGGACAAAAGAAAATAGGAAAAAGCGAGACATTAGAACCTACACTGTCATAAAGAAAAGACCATTCTCCTGTACACATACATGTGCTTCTTCTGTTACCACTTTTCTTGCGTCCAATAAATCTGCCTTATTCCCAACAGTGTCATAACCATGTTCAATTTACATTTCTCTCGAAGCTAACTTTTGTAATGCCTTTTTTTTTTTTGCTAAACATCTTCTTTCTTTAGGTGGACTATATCTCTATATGTTAATGGCTATTTATCCTATTTACAATATGCTCCAACTTTTATTTTTTGTATTTTTATATTATTTCTTAATTCTTTTACTTATACTTTTTGTTTTCTGTGAGGCTTACGCCTCAATCCGCCTCGAGGCGTAAAAACCGACTCAGTACTTAGTTTCGCCTTTTTAAACTTTGGTTTTAAGTATCAATACAAACAACCCTCTTGACTGGACTTTTAGTTTAAAAAGGAAAAAATTAGAGAGATCGACTTCAGTGACATCCACAGAGGTGATTTCAACGTTAATGGGGATTAAAGACAGTTGTTTTTCTTGAAAAACATATATTGAAACTTCAAACAAGCTTGGATGTGATCTTAATGATGTTTCTTGGAATTTGACTGACTTCTTAAGATGACTGTACTAACACAAGTCAATTAACCTAATCTATTGAAAGACGTGTCGAAGAATCATTCATCTAGTTAGTGCATGCATGCATGTATCGTGGGTTCATCCATTTTTTCATTTAAACATGAGGAAAAATGAAGAAAGGGAGAAGACGAGACAGAAAAGTCGACCAGCAAGAAGAAGAAACAACAAAAAAATGATAAGGAGAAGAAATAAAAGCTGGTCTTATAATTTACGTGATTTGTGTGTTATGTTTGTGTTTTAATTTGTGTTTGGACTTGTAATTTATTTTTATTTATGGGTCAAAGAAATTAGCTATGTTTTAATAGGCGGTGGGTTTCTAAACCTGTTCAACCAATGAAATTTACTAGGAATAAATTAAAAGTGGGCCTAGCCGATTAAAGAGGCACGCCTCTCATTGTTTGAGGAGTGTGAATGCTTATGCCTCAATCAAAACAAGCGCAAGTCTCATTAACCACATCAAATGTTCGTGCCCCCAAGGCAATTTTTGAGCACCTCAAATTGAGTCGCACCTCTGTTTCGCCTTTAAACCATGCCCCACCCACTCCCCCACATTTCAATTCCTAATTAGTGGCAAACACTCCTCCCCCCAATCCAATATCTAAACCCCACATGCAGTCTCCTATATATGCACACTGAAATTCTAAACTGTTATATTAGAACTTCAGCACAAGACTTATGTAGTTGTGTTTGATTTTAATTTAAATGTATTTACTATAATTTTAGTGTATTTAATGTAGATTAAAAAGATTTTGCTATGTTTAATACGTATCAAGTTGGTAAAATTGAAAAAGATGTAATCGTTAAAAATTAGAATGGGGTCCTTGACCTTTCAGAGTAATAAAACTCGTAGGGAACAATTGTAAAAGGCTATAACAGTTTCAATATTATTGTGGTACTATTTCATTAGGAAAACAATTGTAGTTAGATCTTGCCCTACTGAAATCAGTTCCTGGTTCCGCCACAGTTTGGAACCATGTGACTTGTGTACTAAACCCATGTTTAGGTAGTGTTTATAAATTGTATATAATTGGTCAAACCATTTCTTATTTACACATTCGTAGGATCCACAAGTATTATTCACTTATTCACCATTTATTTCTATCTATTTATAATTTAAATTGAATATAAACAACTCCAAGACATGCTTTAAATCATATGGTGCAGAACTGGAAGCATGAAGAAAGAAAGACACAGGTGTGGTGTCAAATACAACTAAAAGAGTCTCTTCTATATTGTGCTTGTCGTCTATTAGTGATCATTTTTGCTTACAACATAAGACAGCTTTCAGTTTTGTGTAATTGTTAATATATTACCTTCCGTTAAGATTTTTCTTTGCCTTATGTTCTTCTGATAAGCTGATTACACGATTCTTTTAGATTTAATTAAATTAAGAAGATTTGGCTGAAGCTGATCAAATACATCATTCGGTGTGCAGGAATTTTATAGGCTTCATTCTAGTCAAAGAGCTAAGAAAGAGCATGCTTCTTTACTTGAGGATTTTAGGGAGTTTGATCGTACAAGATTAGACCTGGAAGATGGAGGTGGTTCCTATGATCAAGCTCTCCTCAAGGAGCGTGCTACCCTCAATAGAAGTACAGGACAGGTAATTGAGACTAATCTGGCATTTTAAGGAAATATTATGAAATGATAAAGTTGAATTACTATGTTTTTCAAATTGAACGAAATTCAGTCTTTATATCGTGTGTGTTTATGCATGATCTAGGAAATAAGGTGGCTAAGCATCTCTTTGTTGCCACACAAATTTAACGACCAACAATACACTAGAGGCTCTTAATGTGCAATGGTGATATTCCCAAATTTTTGACAGTTTAATGAACTTAAACTTCAATCTTGTTGGACAGGTTTAATAATTTGTTTCCTTGGCATGTTTGTGGCAGTTGAGAAAATATTGAGACACTGAATTGGATCTCCACTGATGGAGGAGAATAAATAATGGGTTTATTTTTCTTTTTTGTCATTACTTACTAACTGCAAAGTCTTCTCCTCAACAACTCCCAAATTGATTTGTGTTTTGTGTGGCTTAATTTGATTTGTTGGACTTGGACCTACCCAGCGATAAGTTTATCAATACATTTTATTCTTTTGCCATTCTTTTCCTCAAGTGTAGTTGCTGAGCTCACGTTGGTTGTTGAGAATTTGTGTTTAGCAAGCTAATCTTAATGCTTCTGTCTGTCTGGTATGCTTGTATGAGTTTACTAATAGAGCACACATGATCAACGGGCAAGGTTATTTTGAGCAACAAGCAAGCAACAATTAACCATAGATGTGATGTAATCCATGTATTGTAAGCCTAAAAAGTTTCAGAACCCCAAATGACTGGTAGGTTTTTCTGTCTTGGAAAAGTACGAGACGAGTATTACCAAGTAATTAAAGTAAGCATCAACTTGTTTTCAGAATTACAATTTTTTCGTCATCCTCCTGTATAACAGTAGTGGACCAGCAAAGCATAGATTTCATGGGGAAGGTATGACATGCAAAATCAAGCTACATCATGTACAAGTTTCCATGCATAAGGATTGCACCTCACACACTTTGTTCATGCCATCTTGCAATCACTTCTCAGTGTGGACTGGTGACTGTGTTGACTTAACCCGTACAGCTAGCCTTATAGAAGAAGGGATTTTTATGCCTGTATTTTTTGGTGGTTGAGGAGAGAGATTATGAAGGATGACAAGATGCTGGTGAAAATGGCATTTATTAATAATACTAGTAAACTTGATTAGATTCAACTTCAATTTTTAAATGTTGTTGCATATATATTCATTCCACGTGTCATTGTTTGTGTTGAGGATGTTGTAGACAAACTTGGACTCAGTGCTTACCCTGAGGAATTGCTGTTTATGATTGGGGAAGTTGTTTATAATTCTCAATACTTAATTTTTACTTTGTTCGTTTTTTATAGCTAATACCTGATTCATTATTGCTGCAGGTGGACTCCGTGATCTCACAAGCACAAGAAACCTTAAAATCTCTCGTGTTCCAACGTTCGACGTTTGGGGGAATTAATTCAAAGCTTAGTAATGTCAGCAGTCGGCTTCCAACAGTAAGGAAATTAATTTTTCATACTGTTGATTTTCTATGTTTTCTTCCATCTCACAACATGGGTGTTTAGAGAGGCGAAGAAGGGTTTACATTTTTTATCAAAGGTATCTTTTGAAGGCATGAGATTAGTTGTTATAGAGCTGTCACAGAGTTGGTGTATAATTTGACGTACAGAACATGGGTGTGGGACCTTCGAATTTATTTCTTGGAAGATTATCATAGGGTATTTGAATTGACAGTTTGACACAACTAAATGAATTATTCATATGAATAATGCTATTTGCATCGCTCACTACCGTAACCGGGCGTGTATACCCCATAGGGCGACTGCAAATAGCATTACTCTATTCGTATCTATGCTGTTTGTTAGAGCCAGATAAGGTGGAAATGGAGACGATAGTTTTACTGATGAATCTGTCAAATTTATATGCATGTATCATTCAAATGTTGCAGGTGAATCACATTCTCTCGGCAATAAAGAAGAAAAAGTCCATGGATACCATCATCCTTTCCTTGCTTGCTGCTGTTTGCACGTTTCTCATTTTAATTTACTGGTGGACTAAATAAGAAAACATTGCGCGAGAGTAATGGTGGAGCCTCGTGACGTGATCTTTTGCTAGTTATATTGTTTATACGTACCTTGTTATGCTGTCACAAATTTTTTGTTTTCTTTACTGTTATTGGCTTCTCAGACAACATTGTGTCCATTTTGTTGGCAACGACACTTTGGTAAATCTAATCAGGTCGCAACGGAATTCAACAATAGCTTGTTTATCACTGGTGAATCCTTCGATTTTTTATTTATTTTATCATTGAAGAGCTAATTCGTGGCTTAGTTTGGACCAAGAACAATAAATTTCTGCCATTTGATACTCTGGTTTGAATGCTGCAGATGTGACAACGTGCTTGTTTTTGGAGCGCTGAGAATTGAATGAGCATCCAATAAGGCTTTATTCAATACAAAATATGAAAAGCATCTTTTAATCACTTATGAAGAAAGGTATTAAGGTAATATAAGTGATTATCCTAAGCCGCCGAGTCATAGACGGCAGCTTTCGTCGTTGAATAAAATTAAGATTCAAAAGCTAACAGCTTTATCTTTCCAATCACTCTTTCGTTGACCTAACTGGAGACATTGGCATCAATTTCTCCACGTTGGTGGTCACTTAGACTTGGACGCCCCTGTTTGATTAGGTCCGTTATGAAACACTGGTCAATTCAGGTGAACCTTAGAACCCCACGATTGAATTGAACACACATTTTGGTAACTGTGAATTTTAAGTCATCCTCCTAGTTTAAATAATCACATTAAAACTCGCATAATCTCTACATCTTGTTTCTTTTACATTTGATCGTCGGAACTTGGAAGAACTCTAATAAAGAGTACTTTGACACCTTTTCTACCGTTTATAAATTGGTTTATAAATTCGGTAAAAATAAAATATTAATTTCAACTGCACATTTATAATAATTACTCGTTAATATCGTTCCGTAAAATTCATTACTCTTCCTATTTATAAATCATTCATAAATTGGTCAGACAGATACTTAAATTTTAATAGAATCAAACATCAAGAGTGAAAATAGGGATCGCAAGAGGCTGAATATGATGGGATAGGAAAGTCTTCAACAAATCATACTATTTGTTCATGCACGGTCTTGGTTAGGTAATCAACCCCCATGTGTAAGGTTTTTTATGATTTCGATCAATTTTGTGGGGCTTAATTTTTAGACCTATTTTATAAATGAATTTGAAGAGTTAAAAACAAAATCAAATAATTTTAAATTTCAGTTTTTCCTCTCAGGATTTTGCGATTTGTACATTATTTGCTTTACATCATGGTTTATGTTCCATTTGTTTTCAAAACATGATGGCAGGAAAACTGCTTTTTTTCTTTTAAATTGGCAAATGACTGTCAAACTTGATGTACACCTTGCATGGTTCTTTCTCCCAAGTGTCGTCGTATGATGGCGGACACGTCACCTACCACAACTTAATTTAAATGGGAGTTAATATTAATATAGTAAAAATTTTGTTTTCATTTACAAATTGCAAAACGCGCATTTGATTTGACCAAATGTTTAATGGAGTTGGTTTAACAATTTTTGATTTCTTTCCTATTCTCATGGTTATTAAACTCAAGCCCTTAATCAGGTCGGGTAAGATAATAAGATCGGATTGCTATTGATCCAATCAAAGTCTGGTTAAATCTATATTTTTTGATAAATCTTCAATCGATCGATTGATTTATGACCAAATAACAGTGTCTCGACCTAGTCAATGTCGTAATAATCGCTATGCTTACTCTTCCAAATGCTATTAATTTGTTTTAGAAATTAGGCACCAATTTATTGTACCTTCAATAAAATTATTAACCACATTCCATCTTATTCGAATGTGTCCATTAAAAAGTAAAATCAATCTATTTTATTGGCATGTTTGTTACGTGTCACTGAACAAGATAATGAATAAAGCAAAAGAAAAGTAGCCAAGAAATTAAGAATTTACCTTAAGCGTGTCCTTAATTTGCTGTAAAGCAACAATAGTTTGGAAAAAGAAAAGTGAAAATAGAGACAGAAATCAACCAAAGAAGACCCACAATCACATGCACAAATTGTACTATTGTTCCCAGAATTTGGAATCTCCACACAAACAAACAAATTAATTAATTAATTAATTGTATTTCTATTCCAATCATAATCAAACAACTCATTGCCAGCCTCAATGCAACAAAAAGCAGAAACACACATTATGGATATAGAAAAATTGTCATGAAATTATCTAATTATACCTCCTTCCACATTTTACTATTTATTTATATGATTTCTTAACTTTTTGAAAGTTACTTTCACTTTATTGATTCGATGTCACGTTTTTGCAATCGGAAAAATGATTGAAACACGACAATACTCAAACTTACCTACCGTTGCCCAACCCAACGGGCAACGGAAATGGATGAAGAAAGAAATTGTATAGGAAGACACAATTTAAATAAATCCGTTAACTAAATACATGAAGAGTTGTATTGAAGGTTCGATCGACACATGTTTATGTATTCTATTAACAAGACAATGTACACCAATTAAAAAGAAAAAAAAAAATCTTCTATATTTTCTTCATGAATTGATTTTACAGCAACTTTGGTACAATACAAACACCACAAACAAAAAATAAATTTCCCATTACTGGGAAAGTGAATTGACAAATGTTAGATCAAATTATGAGTTATGATAAATCTTTTTTATTTATTCCAATATTATGTTCATGAACAAATGGGTTAGTGAAAAAATGAAAAATAAAGATGAAGAAATATTCAGCTTTTCCAAGCATAAATCAACAAAGAAAATCCAGTAAGAACCTTCAATTCATTCTCTTCCATACTTGCCCATTCCATAACAGAACTGCAAGTTGAAGAAACTGATGACAATGACGAAGAAGATGAACTACCTGCCGATCTCAACGAACCCTTCTTCATTTTCTTGGTTTCAAATCCAAATCCAAATGACTGCTGTGACCAAATCACATTCCCGTAATCTTCTTCATCTTCAAATCTGAATGTGAACAATGCATAACCATCTTCACGATCTTCTTCAAACAACCAGTTGTACACATCCCATGAAACCAGTACGTTCACTCCATCAACTTCAATTCTCTCGTTACCTCTAAATTTCCATTTCAAATGCTTGATCTGCAGAACCCTTTTTCTATCGACTGAAATATACAATCTAGGGTCGTCACCAATTCTACAATCCACAGAGATGTATCTCTCTTTGCCACCAAAATTGGCTTTTGTAGTGTAAAGCTTGTTGCCATACACATGCTCTCTTCTTACCACCATTGTTTGGTTTCTGTTGGGATTTCTTGCTTTGGTTTTTGCATAGGCTTCTTTTGCAGAATCGCCAACTAGTAATACCATTTCACCATCTATAACAATGGCGATGTAGAATCCAGTCTGGGGCTCGGGTCCAACTCCGTATTTGGCTCTAGAAAGATCCCAAAAGATGTAAGCATTTTTAACTGATTTGATGTTGATATCAAGACTTTTAGAGCCTTGTTTATTCCAGAAAATAAAGGGCTTGATAAGGAGGTGAAAGGAAGATGTGGGTAAGGAAGGAAAAGTGAAGTCTTTGTCATTATCCTCCAAGGCGGCGGCGGAGGAGCAGTTGTCAAGGAGGAAATGGAGGTGGAGGCTCCGGCTGAAGAGGTTGCGGGACCATGTTAAGGCAAACAGGCCTAGACCAGTGTTGTAAAGACAAGTGATTAGGTTAGGATTGTTGGTGGACGGCGGCGCCGTGGGGGTGTGGTGGTGGGTTATAGTTTTGGTGGTTGCAGGACGGAAACAAGAAGGGAGTGGGGATTTTGACATTTTGGGATTGTATAGATGCTTTTTACACTACCATATGACTAAATTTGAATGGGGTTTTGGTGATGGAATGGATTGAATGAAGAAATATTGGGGCTTTATGGAGAAGTGGAAGTTGTAAGGGATTCTTGTAAGAGTGGTTAGAGGGAAGTCTACATTGGATTCCGCGTGTTTGATTTACTTGTGTCAATGTGAAAGGGTATCGAACACAGTAAAATTGGTCTTTCACTTATCAAATATGTACAGCAACCATTCTGATCTTCCGTTTTAGAATCACCTTAGTCGAACTAGAATCAGATCATTTCACAAGATTCAATTTCAATAACTGATTTTAGGGACGTAGTCAAAAAAATAAGGTCGAGACGGATTGAATTGGGTCAAATATTCTCGTAGTGACCAAACTAAATCGCACTTTTTCAAGTCAAGTCGGATTATGTGATTTGCTGGGAAGTTTTCAATGCAGAATAATATGCTAAATATTTGTATAAAATGGAAGGAGAATTAGGGTGAATTTCATAATGTGACAATTATATGTATTGGTAGTTGATGTGACGCCAATAGGAGAAGTCAGTTGATATAGTTGACCGCTACACCAATTCAAAGTCAATTTTATGAGGTGGGTCTTTCCCCTCTAACAAGTATAGAAGGTTACAAATAATTACCTAAATTTAAAAGATTATTGAATATTAAACATGAGATCTTTCCTGACCCTTGATTAAACTCGTTCTTAACGTTCTCATGATTTGAATAAACTTCAATCTTCAAATGCATTAACCACCACCTCCACCATATTCTTGCTTCATACACTTACTCGGACTTCTAAAACATGATAAATTATGATTAATTGAACGGATATCTACCTAATTTATTAAAAAATATATGTTAGTTGTATGAAAATCCCCGATTTGGATGTACTACCACGATGAAAAACGATTTTGAGCATAATTGAAGTTGATTCAGAGCAATTAAAGATCAATCGAATTGTACAAGAGTAATCAAAAGGATTAAGAGAACAATTGAAAGAGATTCACAAGTTTTGAGAGGTAAATTCATTATTAAGAAAGTTTGAGGGCCTAATTGTAAACTATTGAAACTTGTAAGGGATCAATTAAGGACAAATGTGAAGGATGATGATCAAGTTGTAATGATTAAAAGATGAAGGATCCATGGTGCAAACAAAAGGGAACTCGACTTAGACATTAAAAGAAGTTCAGGGATCAACTTGCACAGAGAAAAAAAAAGTACTAACCTTGCGACGCAAGACCACAATGGTTCTATGGCAAGTCTATGAAATGTGTCACCAACACCTAGAACAACAAGGCCATGTGATCGCAACCAAACACAGTGTGCTCGCATGGGCTTTCCATTCAGTCCAATTTTATTTCCTAATTTCATTCAACCTCTATTTAGAAAGCAATTGTGGCATGAGATTTGACCAGTTTTAGGGTTTATAAATACATATCTTCATCCAGGGTAACAAAAAAAAAAAGCACGGCTTTTGGGAAATGTAATAGACATATATCTTACAAAGGAGTCGTTGGGACGCCTAGGATACATATTATATATTTTTTTTACAAGATTTAGAGAAGGTTTTGGATTCAAAACACATTCCATACCAAATTGCTACGTTTTGCTTGGTTTGAAGGAGGAGGAGGAAATTCGAGGAGATTGATCAAGGAGTCATTGAAAAGAATCAATGATTCCAGATTTCTTTCCATCTTCTTTTCAAATTTTAATTCTCGGTTATATTGTATCATTTTAATTCGTGTTTTTGTATATCTTGCTCAGTAATTGTATAGATATTAGGATAATGTTGAACTTATATTTTGATATTTGATGTTAAATTCCAGATTTTGACATTGAGAGTTTCGAATGATTGTTATGAATTTCATGCCTTTTAAATTACTTGATCACTAATTGAGGAAATTTTTAATTTCTATTGACATTTTAGAGATGGTATATGAATTAAAACATGTAGTAACAATTATTGTAATGTCCAATAAGGATAGAGATACACCGCTATATTTTGCATGATTATATGAATGTTCTTGTAATTTAATGCATTTTTAGATGTTCGCATCCTTTATAAAGATATATGAGGTTTATATGTGAAGATATGTCTAATTCTCTTGAGAAAGATTATTAAATAAATTAAGAACATTGATCGTCAAGTCCGAAAAAGTGTTGTCTAAGTCGTTTGTTGATATTAAGATGGATGAATGTAGGAGCATTTGAAGTCTTAGTGTTTGTCAATTAGTTGAGTTTTATTTACGCTTTCCGAATAATTAGATTAGCTATAGATTTTAATTTGTTAATATAAATCACCCATCAAATCTTGTTATTCAACTATAGTTAGGTTTAATTGAAAACAAGATTAAATACTTAGTCCTTGTTGGATCGATACTTGAACTAACGTTCACTTCATCTTTGTTTATGATATCGTCCACTTGTGAAATTTTAGTACAACATAATTTCTATTTCATTTTTTTAAACTTGATAGATCGTTTTCACACATGTAGAGCAGCAAATATATTGATTTATTAGCTAGCTAACATAGTGTTAAAAAAAAAAAGAAGAAGAAGAAGAAGAAGAAAACGTTCAAGCCACTACAATCTCAAATAGAGTTAGAGAAATTGCGGGAATCTTAAGACTCGACTAATGAGGAATGTCTTAGCTTAATATTAAGATAGAAATGTGTAATTGGGTTGGTTAAAAAAAAATTGAAATTGTGTAGTATAGTTCTCTTTGATTCTTTAGTTAGTAAGATTGGAAGTCTTTTTCTATTTACTTTTCATACATGTTAATATACTATAGTAGTGTCGAATCTTGTTCATAATCAAGTAAGTAGGTATTGAAAATCGATAATCTAACCAAACAAAGGGCGGAGAGTCTTAATTGGGTTGGGACACTATATACGGTTGAATAGGTATTTAATGAAGTTGTCACCAAATTATTTTGGTTGGCATAACAAAAGAGGTCACACCATTCAAATTGTTCCCTACCACATTATGTTTCCATGCTCCTTCTAGTTGTGATTTCATTTTTCTCTCAAGTACTTTTAGGTACTAAAAATGTACTGTATAATAATTTCTAAAATCTTATACCAGCCAAGATCGAAAGGTACTAAGAAATAAAAGTTTCCGACACAAGCATCAATTGTTATGTTATCGATTCTCGAATTTTTCAATCATATTGATCGAGGCCATTCGATAAATAAACAAGCTTGTGATCGTTTAAAACGGGTATAGAAGAGAAATAGGAAATGGGTGACACAATGATTCTTGAACAAACAAACGTCAAAAATAGGAGTGACCCACCATGTGCAGTGATTCGACTACCCTCCAATTACAACTAATTATGAAGGAAAAAATATATATATTAACTAAAAAAGTAGTTGTCGTAAATTTTTATAATGCATGCAGAAAATTAATATATTTCTGTTGCCAACCATATGCAACTATCATGAAAACATTAGATTTACAGCTCAGCTTGAAGAAAGTTTGGTGGCTTTTAAGTTTGTTTTATTTGAACGTGCAACTATGTAAGTTTGGTCATCCAAAAACGTAGTACGGTAATAATTTTTTTATCCTTAAAATTTTCAAAATAAATTTATGAATATTTCTTAGTATAAGTTGGTTGCAATGATTTGTAAGAGACGCAATTTGGTGAAGAAGTATGGCAACCACGAGTGCTTAGTCGCGCGGGACAAAGGTATTTAGTTAGATTAAAAGTAAAAATATAAACCAATTTTATTTTTCGTTGGAAAGGTTAAATACAACATTAGTTTGTCCTCTCTATCGATTAAAGATATGTATATATTTTCATATTCTCGCAATTTTGTGAATTTTTAAAATGTTATGATATTATATCCTTTCCGTGACGGTATATGATCTTGATTTTTACCTTTTCGCTTGTAATCTAAAAATAGGGTCATTGCCTTTGTATTTCGTTAAATAGGACATTTACGCAATTTTTGTAAGTCCTCTCGCGGTTTATGTCTCAATTGTATTAGTTCATAATTATTTCCAATATCGATGTTTGAGTCATAGACATAGTTTGAAGCGGAGTGACGACCCATTTAAGGGTAGTAATTCGTATAGCTTTAGTTTAAACCATCTTGTCGTGCATTTACTTGAGAGCTCCCCAAGTTTACCACCATTTGTATCGAGATACATGGGATGAAGAAAATTATATTGCTTGAGACACGTGGAGTGCACGTGAGCCACATAAGTTGGAAAATAATCTGAATATGTCTGGACAAACTATGCTAACTAGTTGGAAGGTTGCGACGAACAGTGTTGATAAAATTAGTTGGGGGGGCATGTCTCAACCATTTTTGAAAGGTTGGAGACGAAACATGTAAATTCTCACAGATAAATTTTAAAATAAAAAATCCCAATTTAAGATTGATTCTTAATTGTCACTAAGCAAAATAGAAAAGTAAAATAAAGGTTTGTTTTAATTAATGAGACGTGGTTATATGGTATGTTATACTAAATGTGTGAATTGTTCGAAATATATATATATATATATGGTATGATTTTTTTTTTAAAAAAAATTAGTACTATTAGTGTAAATTTACTTATATAGTCGTTAATTTTGTCAGAATGCGCTTTCCTTTGGAAAAAAATTCACAGAAGAATAAGAAATCGTTCACAAATTGTGCATCTTTTCGAAAGACTCAAATCTAATAAAATCATAATATGATTAAACATATTTGATTAGTAATTGATGGTTTTAGGATTAAGTTAATATGTCTAGCTTTGCATTCGAATATTTTGATCCAGTTAATGTCAAAATTAGATTAAAAAATGATATGTCAAATAAATAAAGACCATATTAATTTCAATCCCTAGAAATCAGCTACACCCAATGAATTCAAAATAATTGCTGGTTAACAATTCAAACTTTTTTTTTCCTGAATCATATGGTAAAATCGAAATATCCATTTTTTTTTATTTTTGTTTTGAAACTCTGTGCAATAATATAAACAACTCTCTCTCTCTCTCTCTCTCTCTCTCTCTCTCTCTCTCTCTCTCTCTCTCTCTCTCTCTCTCTCGTTTATCATCTGTTTTTAACATTTCAAATATGATACACATCATGATGTATGGCTCTATGCGAGTATTGATATATGGGTCTTGCTAGTTGAACTGGGACTCTCCAGGGCGTCGATGTGGCACCCACAGAGGTGGGGCGCCTGTCCACTGTCGCCCCCTGTTTAAACAGGGTCTACGTGGCTCTGTTCAAACATCTTTACTCTTAATACATAGTGAGATGAGTAAATTGTACATTTTTTAAGGTTATTAACTTGTTACGAATTCTTAACAATAATATGTTCCATGGCTTCCAACTTATTGCGACTTATTTAATCACAAATTAAGTGCAATGTAAAATCACATACTCTAGTGTAATGTATTTTACGTTACGTACTAAGCTTATTTATGTTGCTCCAATCCTCGATTTTCAGATTTTGTCTCCATAGTGCAAGCGAGTAAATACTGTTAAGACTAGACAAAAGAAAATGTATATAATTTTTTAAATTTGAATAGAAAGAGAGAACTTCCAATTTTTGGTCTCACAAACGGCCCAAATAATACCGAGGAAGCGTTATGTATTTAGTCCTGTTTAATCACAAGAATAAAATAACTTAGNCATTTGTATCGAGATACATGGGATGAAGAAAATTATATTGCTTGAGACACGTGGAGTGCACGTGAGCCACATAAGTTGGAAAATAATCTGAATATGTCTGGACAAACTATGCTAACTAGTTGGAAGGTTGCGACGAACAGTGTTGATAAAATTAGTTGGGGGGGCATGTCTCAACCATTTTTGAAAGGTTGGAGACGAAACATGTAAATTCTCACAGATAAATTTTAAAATAAAAAATCCCAATTTAAGATTGATTCTTAATTGTCACTAAGCAAAATAGAAAAGTAAAATAAAGGTTTGTTTTAATTAATGAGACGTGGTTATATGGTATGTTATACTAAATGTGTGAATTGTTCGAAATATATATATATATATATATAAGCTAAAAATTAAAAGTCTACGAATGAATATGATTTTTTTTTAAAAAAAAAATAGTACTATTAGTGTAAATTTACTTATATAGTCGTTAATTTTGTCAGAATGCGCTTTCCTTTGGAAAAAAATTCACAGAAGAATAAGAAATCGTTCACAAATTGTGCATCTTTTCGAAAGACTCAAATCTAATAAAATCATAATATGATTAAACATATTTGATTAGTAATTGATGGTTTTAGGATTAAGTTAATATGTCTAGCTTTGCATTCGAATATTTTGATCCAGTTAATGTCAAAATTAGATTAAAAAATGATATGTCAAATAAATAAAGACCATATTAATTTCAATCCCTAGAAATCAGCTACACCCAATGAATTCAAAATAATTGCTGGTTAACAATTCAAACTTTTTTTTTCCTGAATCATATGGTAAAATCGAAATATCCATTTTTTTTATTTTTGTTTTGAAACTCTGTGCAATAATATAAACAACTCTCTCTCTCTCTCTCTCTCTCTCTCTCTCTCTCTCTCTCTCTCTCTCTCTCTCTCTCTCTCTCGTTTATCATCTGTTTTTAACATTTCAAATATGATACACATCATGATGTATGGCTCTATGCGAGTATTGATATATGGGTCTTGCTAGTTGAACTGGGACTCTCCAGGGCGTCGATGTGGCACCCACAGAGGTGGGGCGCCTGTCCACTGTCGCCCCCTGTTTAAACAGGGTCTACGTGGCTCTGTTCAAACATCTTTACTCTTAATACATAGTGAGATGAGTAAATTGTACATTTTTTAAGGTTATTAACTTGTTACGAATTCTTAACAATAATATGTTCCATGGCTTCCAACTTATTGCGACTTATTTAATCACAAATTAAGTGCAATGTAAAATCACATACTCTAGTGTAATGTATTTTACGTTACGTACTAAGCTTATTTATGTTGCTCCAATCCTCGATTTTCAGATTTTGTCTCCATAGTGCAAGCGAGTAAATACTGTTAAGACTAGACAAAAGAAAATGTATATAATTTTTTAAATTTGAATAGAAAGAGAGAACTTCCAATTTTTGGTCTCACCAACGGCCCAAATAATACCGAGGCAGCGTTATGTATTTAGTCCTGTTTAATCACAAGTATACAATAACTTAGAGGACAATACATAACTCCTACATATAAAAATCATATTTCATAACTAATAAACTCCCTAAAATATTTCATAAATCAAATGGTAAATAATAATAATAATAATAATAATAATAATAAATTTAATTTAATCTACATATTCAACATCACCCCATCCTAGAGGTGAACACGGTTCGATTTGGTCGGTTTGTGACAAATTTTGAAACAAACCCATTTAAAGTGGTTTGAAATTTTTTCAAACCAAACCAAACCACTTCAATTTCTAAACCAAACTAATCCAAACCACCTTTTTCGATTTGGTTTGGTTTAAAATCACGGTTTAATAAAAAAAATGTACATCGAACAAGTTAAATCATAAATATTAATCTTAAATATCACATTAAAATATAAATATTAGTATTATTACGAATATTATAAACAAATGTTCTTCACTTCTAATAATTCAATCCAGTAAAATAATTTGGTCTAACCTCTTAATCAATACTAATTGGTACAACATCTACAATGGTTATACATGATTCGTTCTCTGCATATAGATAAGAATATAACAAATATATTCATTTATTACAATTAAATGGTGTAAAAAAACTAAAAAATAAAGTGAATGGAAAGATCAAATACAATAATACCTCCCAAGGTTTTTCTGAATCATCGAAGGCTTCTACTTCATCCAAATATTGACAAATCACTATAAGTTCCTTATTATTGTGTAATCAATTCTTTGTGCAAATCACCGCTTCAATCATCTTTGCACTTAATGAACTCCTAAAGGAATCGAGAATCTGACCACTATTTGAATGGCTAACACGTCTTTGGCAATTTAGGAAACAATCTTATACTTATTTTCATTCAATTTCCACCAAATTAATATGTTGAAACCATCATTGGTCAAATCTTCACAACGATCATTTAAATAATCTATCAAATCATTCTTCACAACTTGAGCTTCCTGCATAAGTCTAGCTTTAAAAATTGAGGAAATGGGTTTGGAAATTCCCAGAGTAGTTTGTAAAGCACTTTGGCTTCTAGGTTGAGTTGTATCCTTAGGTGGGGCTAACGATGGAGTCATCATTTCCTTATAGAATTCATATAACTTATGAAAATACATCATAAATAAATTCAAACTCAACTTTAGGCAATTCCAACTTGCATTTGGGGTCAAGAACGGTTGCTATGAACAACAATTGATTAAACTTTTCAAAAATACTTATCATATTTTCTTCTCATGCTAACTGCCATGGATTCTATCGTACTATTTGGCTCTTTAACTAATTCTTTCAACTCCCCATGAATTTCACATATTTCTTGAAAAAAAGTGTTTGACGTTACATATAAAGAACCACTAATTTTCAATGTCATATCATAAGAAGTCTTCAAAAATAGCACAAATGCTTCAGCTCGGTCCCAATCGGCATGTGTTGGTGGTCCATCTATATTTTTCCCATTAGATCTTTCTTCATCAAAGTACTTTGTATAGTTTGCATCACTTTCCAAAATATCAAATGCTTTTTTAAACTTTATTACGGCCTGTAACATCATGTAGGTGGAATTCCATCTATTTGATACATCCAAACACAATAAACATCGAGACTCAATATTTGCATCCTTATAGCTCTCTGAAAATCTTTTTAGTCGTACTGGGAAAGATCTAACATACCGTACAAGATTGTAGATAGATGAAATAGCATTGCTAATTTCTTGAAGGAAAAACAAATCTTGAAAAAAATTCTAACTAGTCATTTAAATCAATACAAATCTTGAAGAAAAACAAATCTTGGAACCCTAGAATAGCACCAAAACGTCAAAACCTTTTTTTTTTTTT
>CAIGRB010139196.1:11116-32097 GCA_903798255.1 Fraxinus quadrangulata | reverse complement strand
ACACACACACTAAATCGAGTATTGGATAAATAAAAAATTTACTTTTGATATTATTTGGATCTTTCTAAAGTGTTGTTTAAATTCAAACCCGAGACATATGGTAAGTCATTTAACGTTGAATTTGTTATTGGAGATTTGTTTAGGTTAGTGATATGGGTTACTTCTAAGTTTTGTTTTGTTCGAGGACGACCAAATATTTAAGTTTAGGGGGGGTGGTTTGATAAGTGCATTTCTGTGCACTTGTTCATGTCATATTACCAAGTTTTTATGTCTTTTAATATTTGATTTTACTTAATTTGGGTTAATTTTATCTTATTTCAGTTTTAAACCCCTTTTTGAAGCAATTTGAAAAGAAAGAATGACAAATTGGTGAATGAATGGAAGTTTGGGGACTAATATGCATTTGAGTAAAAGTTGAAGTACTAAAATCGAATTAATTTAATGTGGAGGGTCAAGATGGAAGAAAAAATGAAGAAAATGACTAAAAAGAAAATTCAAGAAGGTTCTATAAGACTATAACTGGGCAGCCGCCTAGTTATATAGGTCGGGTGGCCACCGGACCCTTAACCTTAATTATAGGGGCTATTTAGTATATCTGTGCAGTCGCCCCATTTATAGGTCAATTCGGCTAAAAAATTCTATTTCTTTTAGAATTCAATTCCAACAAGGAAACTTCCATTTGAGTCATGACATACACGATTTTTGGAGATTTTTTTGGGACTTTAAATAAATTATAAATATCAACTCTCAAAACATAATTAGGGGTGGAGAATTAATTGCAAAATGAGGCAAAGAGCACATCAAGATTCAAATCCAAGAATTTGCAAAATTGAATTCAAGAATTTCCTGATGATGAACAATTGTTATATCTTTGCTTTCTTCATCGTAACATGTTAGGCTATATTTATTTGTGTTAGGAGAACGATGAACTTTGTAATATGAATTTTTAATCTTTAATTTTACATACTTGACATTAAAAATACATCACATTATTCTTGTTTCGGTCAAGGTCACAATAATTAAAATTGATCTAAATCAATCTCCGTATGACGATACTTGGACTCAATTTCATTTTATTACTAGTTAACGAACATACACTTGCGGTGATTTTAATTCGAAATATATTTTTGTGAACAACTATCCGTTCCAATTTGGTTTCAAAAATTATATGGAACCAAAAGGATTCCATTTACAAAGTATCATAAGTTTTGAAATATCACGATTGAGCCACCCAACGCCACTTTTATAATCTGACATGCTAAGCATGACCTTAAAAGTTAGAATTAGAGTTAGTTTTCATGTGCATAATCAATGAGACTAGGTTAATGTGTTCTTCACTTTTCAACGCTTACCCTGCACCATCTAGTCTAGTATCTACCAAATTCAATTCAGAATGTGAATGTTGACACTTTATATGCTCATTAATTCTTTTTCTGATACCTTTCCATCTACAGATACTCATCTAGTTCTATAGAAGAGAAGAGAAGAGTTCTTTCAAAAATAAATTATTATTTTTCTAATTTGATTGATGATCGTTTATATTCTAGACGAATAATATTACTCATGGAGAAAGGACGTATACAAGCGCGGCCCCTAAAATAATTGGCTGACCGTTGGTGAGGTGAAATTTAGAAGGGCATATAAATCAAACGAATAATGACGGTAAAGTCATTCCATAATTAATTTACACACTTTTCCTAAAATTGTGGCCAAGTAAAAACTAAATCAAATTGCAAATTTACAGGGAACATTAATCATGAAAAATTATCTCTTCATGATTTGCTCTTTGAACACCAATCAACAGATATTGGCCTGAATTTTTTTACCATCTGATAATGTGCGTTCTTTTCTTATCTATAAAGTTAAAGACTAGATTCTCTCGGTTGGCAGGGGACAATTGAATGGAATTTTTTTCAATAATGTGAACAAAAATCGTGTCGCATTCTTTCTTTAATCTTGTGTAGTCAAATGTGTCAAATTTACTTTCTTAGTTCACAAAGACAAGAATATGTTGTATCAGATCGACTTGTGACACATTCATTCTTTAATCTTGTATACTTGAACACGCCAAATGTACCTTCTCGATTCACACGCAGACAAGACCACAAAAGCGGAAAACAAAGGATGAGAGAGTATAGGAGTGAAAGCAAAGAAAATCAATGTATCATCTGGTACCAAATGGCATTCACTGTGACCCTTACCTTTTGCAGCAGCAATCCCATAGCAATCAATAAAGAAAAAGAAACAGAACCAGTTTTCAAAGATCCGAAAATTTGAGGAAAGGTTTTATACTTGTAGTCGTACACTTTCACTAACTGTTCTTACTCCATTTGCTCTGAGAGTTAGTTCGATTAGAGTGAAATTAACTTATTTTGTAGGTGGATATGGTGAGCTCTATCTCACCCTACCGCCCAAAAAATTTAGAGAAAGTTTTCCAGCATTTCACCGAGCCTCTTTGCCGGTTTGATTTCAAATTATAATTCTCGACGTCTATGAAATGTTCTTGATATTGTTTTGAAGTACTCGCGGCATACTTCATAAAGTACCTTTAATTTGTAAAATCGTTAAACAATAAGGTCGCAATAGCGAGTTAAAAATGGATCAAGAACTTGCAACCAGCAAAGCGACACATTTTCAAAATGATAAATTGTTAAATGGTGAAATTAAATAATTACTCAAAGAAGGCTACTTATTGTATTAAAATATGCAAATTTAAGATAAAGTCTCTTCGTCTTTCTCGTACCGTCAAAATCCTCCTTTTTTTTAAAAAAAATGCAAGCCTCCAATTGAGTAATCCTAAATCCACCCCTTGTTTAGACAGATTACATGTTTGCTATTAGGTTGACAATAAACTTGAGAATCTGGTGTGGTTCTTGAATGAGAATTAGGTGTACGTCATTGGAAAACATATCTGGTTGTGTTACAGAAAAAGAAAAAGATCCTTAATATCAAGAAAATTAACTTGGCTTAGTCTATGATAAAGATGACATTTCTTATCCTAGTATTTGCAGCAATAACAAAGATGCAAAAGAAAGAGAATGTCGTGTCCAAAGAGAATCCGTGATTGGCGCTCGACCATCTAATCAGAGTATCAAACCACTATAATTAAGGGAAGAATTGTACAGAGGGTAAAAATAAAAGTTGTAAGTCACTGATTTCTTGTTTAAAGTAGTCATTGAAATTCTCTTTATGTTTGAATTTGATCATTCCATCAAGTTCTGTTAGTTTTTTCTAACCGAATATGGCGATGCCACGTCATATTACAATCTTCTACGTCGTGGCAAACCGATAGTAATCAATTGAAATAGAAAGCAAACTTCAATAATCACTTGAAAGGAAATGAAATTTAATAACTAATATGAAACTTCACTATGGAGTGCCCGTTACATAAAAGATAAATAATTAAATCCGTCAACACTAATCATTCAAGTACAAACTTCACTATCACTTGTTAATTAGCCAGACTACTTGAGAAGGCCTAAATCCTAATTCAAATAAAGAGAAATGGAAAAGGGTCAAATTAGCAAACTGAGAGACAGTAGGAGAAATTTATGAGAGTGAAAGAGAGTGATATAAAGAGGGTATTAAGCCACATTAATTATTTTCCCTTTTTATAACCTCTCTGAACTAAAATAAGAAATTATAGTCTCGTTTTGTACTTGTCACCAGTTTATACGACTAGGCTTGAACTAGTTTGCATATCCTGGGATGGCACAACAGAGCAGAGCTCAACAGATCCATTATCTAGAAGTTCTTCAATCATTTGCTGAATATGGTCTTCTTCAAGTGGCTTGATCCACTGTTGTGTGCAGGAGCTCTCCACTACTTGTACTTCCTTCTTAACAACCCAATTCATCTCTTCGTTTGGAATCGTCGACACCATCGGCTTATTTTCCGGTGACCAAAATCTGGTTTCATTGACAGTGCCGATTGCCGGAGGAACTCTTTGCGGATGTTGCATTGATTGTTTGGTGATTTGAAGTGAAGCCATGTAGCATTTGTGCAATTTTGCTTTCAATGTGGCTGAAAGAAGCTTGGAGGAGTATGAATGTGACACATTGGGATTGTAAGGGAAGTTAGTTCTAGCCCTTGGACCGCACATTAGCCTGGCTGCTTCATCATATGCTCTAGCTGCATCTTCTGCGGTCTCGAACGTGCCTAGCCAAATTCTAGTCTTCCTGCACCACATACATAAAACCGTTGGTTTTGATACCACTTTTTGGTAAAAATCACAAATTAACAAAATAAACTAAACACTTACAATAAAGGGTGGCGAATTTCGGACACCCACGAGCCCCAATGCCTCTGCCTAACGCCCCGAAATCGTTGTTGTGATCGAGTCATTGTTAGTGAAATAGAAGCTTCTGTCGTAGCAAAATGTTTTGTGAATGAAAATTATGGTCCCTGAGGCAATAGAGGGATGACGGGGGTTGGGTTTTTGTAGTTGGGAATGGGGATTGAGAGTCAATATGTAGTGAAAGTGCTCTGTTTTCTTGGCCTTCTGTCAACCAGTTTTGGCAAAAGGGTCCCACAAGTGGAAATAGGGTTCTTGACCTTCTCTTATAATATCTATCTATCAATTAATACCAGTTGTCTTGACATGATTATTTGCATCAATGAAACAAAAAAGGGAAAAAAATTATCAAATGTTGGCCAAATGCAATTCACATCATGACATAATTATAATAATACCCTTTGTTGCACTAAAATCTCAATCTTTAATTCTAGAGTCATGGTCTCATAGATTCTTCATGTGACATGCACCATCGCTCATTCAAAATGTTTGAAATTAAGCCAGCTTCGAATAATTTGAAGAAATGACTTATTTTGTTTTTGTAACAATTTTTTATTGAGCAAAAACAAATCAGAATGGTGTTAAATTATTTATTAAACATGAAAAAGTTGATTGGATATCAATTGCAACCCATACAGTTAAAACAAATCCAATAAAAATAAATATTTTTGTCTTATATACATATGCTTGATTTAATGATTCCAGTCTATCCAAGGTTTGGACAAAGATAAATGACCACCATGATTATTAAGTTGATGATACATATTGTTTGGTTTAAGTCCCCTCCCATAGCTTGAAAGGTATGTTGCAATGATTAAATACATCATCTTCATTCTGTCTATGATACATGTTACGGATAAAAATTCTATGTCGTCGTGCAAACAAGAAGATAGACTCTATCAGTTAAAAATAAAGTTATCACGATCAAAATTCATGTAGAAGTTCATCAAATCGATTGTAATTAATTTTATTAGTTCCTTGTAGAACTTTAACACATTGAAGATTGAATGTCGTACAAGCTACCGACTTAGATAATGTGAGCGAAAACGTGATGCTAATCTCATGGCATGTACACAAGTTTTTTGTATGTAATTGGTAGTTAAGACACATGGCTCTTATATGGTTGCTAAAAATGGAAACATAAGCATATGCTAGGTACAATATACACATATCCAGAACAAACCCTACATATTGTAGAAAGAGACTGTGATTTCTTGAAAATTTTCCTCTTAATGTTGATGAATTCTATTTCCAAATTGATGATGTTAAATTAAGAAAAAATTATGCGAAATCATTTCTCAATACACACGCGACAAACTTATTCGTACGTTCAAAAAACAATTTTCTTTTTTCAATTTAAAAAAAAAATCAACATCAATTACCTTGACGTAATTAGTCCGTTTGAATTAAGTTACGTGGTCTTTCTTGAAAAAAACAAAAAAGAAAACGTAAACACCACATTTATTGAAAAATATTATGATGGGAGATTTTATACAGCTGAATATAGACAGTGCACTGTATAGTATACATGATTACATAGAAAATGACAGAAAAAGAAAAATCAAACATGGTATTTGTTTACAGCTAATTATGATAAAACGGTTATATTACGAGAAATGAGGAGGAAGACAAAAATTTTTTGGAATACCTAAGCTAAACGCGTGAGGTGGGTCCCAAATCTAACATGGGTGATGAAGGGAATTAGGAGTGTTCCCCACGGACCCCACCACGCTATGTACACCGTTGAGGTCTTCAAAACAACGTATATCAGCCTCGACGACAATATGATCTACTATTTAAAATTAGTCTATTTTTTAAAAAAATATATAATTTATATTGGCGTTACGTAGCATTATTTAAGAACGCGTCTTTCTTTCTCGTCTATCTGTAAATGAATATTTGTCATTTTTTCAGTTTTGACGTTGAGATGATGTGAAAGCGGGTTGGTTAAGTTTGGTTTTGGGGAGACGGGGCGGTTTAACGCGGTTTCTGCATGAAGCAAGAAAGGTATGTGTGTGTGTAGGGAACTGTGATGTGATAGGAGAAGCATTTGTCTTTGAATTTTCATATATAAAACCCGTCCAATATGCAGTTTGCATGTGCAAGTGCATCGATTTTCTTTTTCTTCTTCACTAAATCAACTCATATGCCACAAACGTCTCTTTCAGGTGATACCCAAAATTATTGACTCAAAATCATATCATAAACCAATTTTAAATAATGTTGGCGCCGGCGTTAGATTACACGGAAAACAGAAATAAAAACACAAAACATCACAATTCAAAGCAACTAGGAAATAACAATTCCAACTATAAACGCGTTTTTTTATGTAATTCAAATTCATTTTACATTTCTTCTCTCGTGGGATCTTTGGTGATCGAGGCATTCTTTTATTCAGACATGTATCGACGATCGAGACATTAATATTTATTCCATGTGTTATTATAAACAACGAAGAAAATATTGGATGATTCTGATACCAATTTATTGCAATAATAAGTGAGAAAATAATATGACACAATATAAAGTAATTGATCACATGTTCAAAAATAAAATAATTGAAAAGGGAACGTAGATTTCACTAAAATATGAAGAAAGTATACAATAATTTTGTGTTTATAATTTGTCTAACCTGTAATGAGTTAAACAATCTTAACAAATTGTAGAAAAGAGTCAAATATATATAGAGAACAATCAAAGCTCCAGAAGTAGAGTTGTAGATATAATGAGATGCTCATATCTTGTCTTCTTCATGTCCAACGCAAATTCCAACTCCCATTATAGTTTTCAAATAGAATTTCAACTAAAATCTGTCAAATAGATTTCAAATATGATTTCAAAGCACTCCAATAAATAGCATTCCTCTTAATGTCGAACTTAATTAAAATTCTCAATCATCTTCAAATATGATTCGATTCATACCTTAATTCTAACAAACTCCACATTGACATGTATTTCAATGCAATGAGTAAACTTCAAAAATTCTTTACTTGGAAACAAAACTCCAGAGCAAAGAATGAACTTCAACTCTTAACAAAAAACAAAAACAAAATTTTCCATCAAAATTTCCAACTTGAAAATATTCTTTACCTCTACCACAACTCAAACGGGTTCAAACTCAAAAAACCTGAGGAAATTAAAATTTCAAGATATCCTTGGACACCAAAATTGCTTGAATTACGAGCAACAAAATCAAACGTGATTAACAATCACCAAACAATGTTGAAACAAGTCATGTAATAGAATCATCACGAAACGCTTCAATTGAAAGATATTTGCTAGAATCATCACCTTCAACTCGAACGAAGTAGAATTAACTAAATCAATATCTTTGTACCTATGTGGAGGCATATTCTCAAAAACATGTCTGCTTCTAGAAATTGAATACAATGGCACCACTAGTAATGGTGGCAAAGCAGAATTATCCATAACTTTCGAACTTGACTTAAAACGTATATATCAAAGTAGACCATAAACAAAATTCCAACGGTACTGAACTAAAGTTACAATCCACCTAAGTCCTTAAACTATTCTGATCCATCAAAAAAATTGTAAAACCTTGCAAGACAAATAATTGAGATTTTTTTTTTTGTCACTGCAACACAATATGATCATCTCTACAAACTTTCAAAACTCTACCCTGTCCATTTAATTTATACCATTTCAAGTCAAGAGTACTTAAGAAGATAATATTTTTCTTCGAACCAGGAATATTTCGCACTGCATCAAGTGTTCTGACACTTTCATCAATCAACTTAATTCTAACCCTTTCTATACCAGCTATTCGACAAGGTGTATTATTATTGGTCATAATAATACCTTTGAAAACTTTTTCATATATTGTAAACGAATCTCGATTGTGACACATTTGAAAAAATCAAATTGTATCAAAAATTCAATCCTCTCCAGTTTGGAATCGTCGTAAAAAATAATCAAAAACTCTCCATCATTGTGAAACATTTCTCCAACACTGGCTTCACCTGAAGTATCAAATTGCTTTCCCTTCTGATTAACAGAAGTCAATTTTTCTTTATTCTGCAACTTATAGTAATCCTTAAACGAGTGCCTCTTCCCCTTGCAATAATTACAAATTTTATTTATGAAATTAAACCTTAATTTGCCCCTTTCACAACCCCCATCAATAATAAGGCCATCCCGCGAGCCTCTGTTCAAACGAGATACTTCATCTTCTCATTTAAATATAGAGCATCATAAATATTTTTAATGGTGAGAGTGTGATCACTATATAGGATCGTGTTTTTAAACGACATATATGAAGCGGGCAACGAATACAGCAAAATCAAACCAAAATCTTCTTCATCGTATTTAACCTCCAAAATTTCAAGATCAACGACGATTTCCTTAAACACAGTTAGGTGATCTTCAAGAGATATACATTTTGTCTTACGATGAGAATAAATGTGCCACTTCAAGTGTAATTTGCTAGTAAGACTTTTAGTTATACACAATTGCTCTAATCTTAACCATTAAGCAACAATGAACTTGTTCTTCAAAACGTCCTAAACAATATTATTCGAAAGATGAAGAATTCTTGATAGGGCCTTTTGATCCCTACACTGTTTCTCTTCCTGATTTCCTGATTCCAAGTTATGGACATCTTGGCAAATTTTAATAATGCATCATCCAAATTCATTTGAGCGAGTATTGCTCACATTTTTACGTGTGACAACGAAAATCTTGTGCTACAATCCAAAAGCGAAATATCATACTTTATGATTGCATCCTAAAATCAAAAAATCTCCCTATGAATTAAACATTAGCTCTGATACCAGTTTGTTATAAACAATGAGAAAATATTGGATAATTTCGATACCAATTTGTTGTGATAATATGCGAGCAAATAATATAACATAATATGAAATAATTGATCACAAATTCAAGAATAAATAATTGGCAAATAAATTGAGATTTCACTAAAATATAAAGAAAGAATATAATGATTTTGTGTTTATAATTTGTCTAACTTGTAATGAATTAAACAACATAACTAAATTGTACAGAATGACCAAATATATAGGAAACAATTCAAACCCTAGAAGTAGAGTTGTAGATGGAATGGGATGCCCATATTTTGTCATCTTCTTTGATCTCGGGTGGAATATTTTATTGACATTCCTCATAAACATTTCAATGGTTCCAAGTACGTGAGTTACAACTTTACTATTGCCCCATTTTGGTCACCCTTTTTCATTTTGGCCAAAGATAAAAAAAAATTATATCTATTCAATCTCTACCTTAACGAAGTTGATGAATTTGACTATGTTATTCTCAATAGTAGGAAAAGGTTTAGTCAGCCAGCCATGTATTACACGAATCACTGATTAGTGGGTTGCAACTTTTGCCAACTTCCAAATATCACCAACTTTTGATAACTTATGGGTACCAAAGGACGTTTAAGACAAATTTTAAAGCTACTACAAATGGATGATATTTTTAAGGACTTTTACACCATCTCACTTTCAAAATGGGGATTGGAATGCCCGTGGAATTGTAAACGACAAAGACCATTAAGAAGGCATGAGACTGTTTTGGAAGGTACTCAATTGGAGGAAATTAGGGTTTCATCTCATATAATGATTGTGTGCACAGTTGCTTGCTTGGACCAATTGATTCTCGGAGTGATTTCTTGCTTCATTTGCTGAAGTTCAAGACCACCCCAAAAAAAATTATTTTGCTTGTTCAAAAAAATAAAATTTCATTATCTTTTTCTCTCTCTCAATATTTTTAGGCATATACTCTGATAGATGTTGATTACATTTGCAGAGTTTGTATGTAGTAAGCTGAAAATTTGATTGAACGTAAAAAGTACATAAAATAGTAATAATGTCTCTATAAACTAAAAACAAAGGCACAACTATTAGAGGCGACTTCAGAATTTCAACGATAATTCTATCTTGTGACAAAGACCAACAAGGACATGGTAGTGCTTTTGCTCATCGATCAACTTTAAGTTCAACACAATAATGACTTCCTAAGGTGCAAAAACAATCATTCAATCCCAAAACCTCTTTTCAGGATTTATATCTTAGTCCTGTAAAGTAAGCAACAAACAATGATGTTAGATACGCAGTTCACAAGTTTATATTTATATAAAAACTAAACTAAGATCGTAGCCTCTCATGAACACATGTATGGACAAATATGTTAAGATATTGTGGTAATTTGAAAAACACGTTAAGATAAAACACAAATATGTTATTAAACATCCAAAATCAAAACATATCTTGTGATCAAACAAAACCATAATATTGGAGTAAAATAAAAACATCCCAAGTCCTAAAATTACACATAGTTACAAAAGCTAATGTCCAAATAGTTGATATGTAACATGATTAGCAAAAGATCAAAGTTCACACAATGTGAAGATAACATATTGTGATGGTTTAAACATACCTACCAATGACAAGAAATGCACCATGTCAACGAGACATATTACATCTCATATTAGGATGCTCACAACTATACAATGTGTGATTAATTTCATGACAAAAATCCAACAAACAGTGTTATGTGAAAAAGTAATGTATCAAATAAAAGGTTTACAATTTTTGTTACTAACGTTGTGGAAAATATACCTAAGCAGATATGTTACAAAAATAATAAAAAAGTATACATAAAACAAAGTTGGATAGATATTGTTGATAACAAAAGAAAAGGACAACATATTTTGATTTCAAACATTTCATCATTCATACCACATATGACACATAATATTAGCAACATTAGACACAAATTTTGATAAATTAAAATTCCAAAATATCAAAGTTTACAAAGAAAAAATACAGCTTAAATACCAAATATAAATTATAGCAAACCATTGGATATTAAAGAAATGAAGTTCCCACTAGAATGTACCATAACAATATTATTCATGCACTATAATAAATTCAGAAAAAAAATTTATCCGGCGTTTGTATTGATACGTTGCTTTCTTTTTCTTTGAAGTCGAAATCAATTTATGGTTACTAACCCTCTTTGAACTCTTTCGCTATTGAAGGATGATTTACTACTTATATGTTCCAAGAAGAGGGACAACAAAGAGCACAAGATGTTGAATTTTGACTTTAGGGATTAGGATTTCTAGAAGGATAACAATGAAAAAGGGAATTTGCATGCGATTAAAGGAAACTTGGATGAATCATGGAAGACGATAAAGCTTGAACTTAGGGATTTTGAAAAAAGAATGATTTGAAGGAGATGTGGTAACCTTATTGTTTGAGCACAGATCAAGGGTAGCATACATGGATTTCGTTCTTCATTTTTTACTTATAAAATGTCAATGTATTTGAGATATAAAATGTGGAAACGTAATATTGGAATTAATGTCTTAATTAGGGTGCCCTTTGCAATTTCCACAAAAATTATGTCCGAAAATGAAACCTACTACTAAACAACACTTCTTTTGACACAGACAATGACAAAGACTAAGTTGTAAGAGACTTCTAAAACTTTATTGGGCATTTTTTTCTTTCTAATCTGTAACATTGAAACGTAAGATTATTTTCAGGGACCAAATAACATTATAAGTATTACTCGAGTAGTAAGTTAGTCTTTTAAAAGCACAATATTAATCTTTAAATTTAATTTCTCTAGGGTCCGCACAAGGATCAATTTTTTTTTGTCTCACGTTGAATCTTTGGACATGGCTTAAAGTTGACAAACAAAATTTAGCCCCTTAAGTTTTGACACGTGGAGATCAAGCCACAATCTCGCTTAAATCTTTACATTTTCCTTAATTAAGGTATGACTATGAGGATTGAATTGCTTCGTTTATAAATATTCAGATCCAACTTATTAATCCACTGCATTCAAAAAAAGAAAAACTTAATACTCGATGTAAAATGAAATTGCATTTTTTTTTTTAAATAGTTAGTGTAAATTTTATTGGTTACTTCTCATGTTTACATATACTCCGGGCATCCCCGGGCAATCATATGATCTAACGATAATGATCTAAAGACTTGACACTAATGTTTGAATCAAAATATGAGGATACAATAAAAATATTATCTTGTATACGTATGTTTTAATCTTTCTGACAATGCTCTCGAATTGTGGTCTAAGATTTTCAAATATCAGCCTATTACGAGCTATCCATATGTGATACACAGTGCTGGCTAATGCAACTCTCTTTGCCTTACTTTGTGTCACGGACCGCAACTTCATTTAAGCCCCATGATCCTATCGCGCCGCAGTTTGCCCCAACTTCGACTGCACATTGTAAATATTAGTTTATTTTGAGTTGTAATTTTCATTCCATGTAATAGTTTATTTCAATTATAAAATAGCTAGAAAATAGGAAAATTTTAGTATGATTCTTCGGTAAAAAGACGTCTACTCCTAACACTTAGGTTATTTTTCCTAGTCTATTATAGGGAGTATTAGTTTTTCAAATAATCTTTCAAACTTTCTAGTGTTCGCCCCCCGCACTAACCATTTGTAATTTCCTACTTTCGTCAATTGTAATTTCTTGCTTTCAGTAATCAATGAACGAGTTTCTTTCAATTGTGTTTCAAGCTTTCTATTATTTTTGATCAAAATCTCTTTCGTCCCGAGAAAAGGCGGAAGGTAGTCTAGCGGAGCAGACTACTGCCGCACGGTGTCCCTTTCTGTGCTAAGAAGAAAGGCACCCCGTGACAGTTGGTATCAGAGCTGCGGCTCAAGACCCTCGATAAGAAAGCTATGGATCCAATTGGATCGAACACCACGGAGGTGGTGGATCCTCCAAAGTTGACTACGAAACAGCGCATGGATGCGCTCGAGATGGTGAATACTCGGTTGGGTTGTGCCATGGATGGCCTCGAGGAGAAGGTCGAGGTGGCCGAGACGGAAATTCGGGAATTACGCATCCAACTGGATGAAAGCCAGAGGGCTAACGCAGCAATGACTGAAGCTGCTGATTTCATACCTGATCTGCAGGATGAGATCGAAGCGTTGAGAGCTCAATTGCTAGTGCTTCAACGCGCGGTTGGCAACGGACAAGCCACCGCACATGAGCCTGTTCATAGACTCAGAATTCCAGAACCGTGTGCGTACGGAGGAGCACGCGATGCTAAAGAAGTTGAGAACTTCTTGTTCGATATGGAACAATACTTTCTTGCGGCTTCGATCCAAGACGAAGCGAGAAAGGTTACTACAGCTACCATGTATCTGAGTGGAGATGCAAAGCTTTGGTGGCGAACGAAGTATGCTGATATTCAGGCCAACAGGGTCCGAATAGATTCTTGGGATCATCTCAAGGAAGCAATCAGATTTCAATTCTTCCCAGAGAATGTGGAATACGAGGCACGTCGGGCCTTACGAGAACTGAAACACACGAGCTCCATCAGGGAGTATGTGAAAGCCTTTTCAGGACATATGCTGAATATTCGAGATATGTCGGAAAAGGATAAGCTATTTACCTTCATGGAAGGGTTGGAACCGTGGACACGCACGGAACTTCAGAGACAGAAGGTCACTGATTTGAGCACGGCTATGGGAGCTGCCGAATGCTTAAGCGACTATCAACCGGAATCGAGAGAGGATCGACCTTCGGGAAATAGTCAATCTGTTAGAGGTGGAAACAGACCTTACAGATCTAGCTCGAACTCAAATGGGGGAGAGCGTTACTCTCAGAACGGGGGAGGAGCCTATGAAGGCACCCGTCAGAGTAACTCGCAGAGAAACTACAACGGTGCCAGTAATAGCAACTGGAACAAAGGAAAAGCAACGGAGGGCAGATCTGATGTCGCTCCGAAACTGAAGTGCTTTTTATGTGAAGGACCCCACCGGGTGGCGGAGTGTCCTCAGAAACGGATGGTAAATGCATACTGTCAACTAGCAAGTGGTGGCTCGAGTTCAAAGCAAAATACCCCACAAGCTAGCTGTCATGATGAGACCGAATCCGAAGGGGATGAGGATGTAATTGGTGCATTCTCGCATTGGTGCAATACACTATCGCACCGAGCAACTAAAAGGGATGGAGATCCCTCGAAAGAGCCGAAGATTGGAGAATCGAAGGCTCGCACCTGCAGGGTGAAAAATTTAATGTACATTGATGTGAGGATCAATGGAAAGCCAATCAGGGCTATGGTAGACACTGGTGCTACCCACAACTACCTCGCAAGTTCCGAAGTACAGCGACTCGGACTTGTTCTGGAAAGAGGTAAGGGGAAGGTCAAAGCAATCAACTCCGCTGCTCAACCAATAGCGGGAGTAGCAAAATCTGTGTCGATCAAGATAGGTCCTTTTGAAGGGAGGACAAACTTGTCGACAGTTCAGATGGATGATTTCAAGCTCATTCTGGGATTGGAATTTCTTCGGGACACTAAGACAGTAGTGTTGCCGTATGCTGATTCGTTAATGATGATGGGTAGTAAGCCATTCATCATTCCCACACAAGCTGGGAAAACAAACGGGAAGAGTATCTCAGCCATGCCATTCAGTAAGGGTTTCAGGAGGAATGAACCCTCATTTTTGTGCACCCTTCGAACAGAGGAGATCGAAGAGGCGACTAGCTCTGTCCCGAAACCTGCTAGAAGGTTTATCAAGAAATCCGAGGGCATCATGCCGGATGAGTTACCAAGGGGATTGCCACTGATGAAGGCAATTGATTGTAAGACCGAATGTGTTTCGGGTACCAAACCTCCCACTAGGGCACTATACCGTAAGTCTCAGCCAGAGCTTGAAGAGCTTCGGAAACAACTGGGAGAAAAGTGTGGAAGTGGGACTATCGTCGAGCGTACTTATGCACTACTGAAACGTGCATACTACAGGCCTCAGAGGCAGGATGACAATGCAAGTTATGTGAAAACTTGTCTTGGTTGTCAGCAAGATATAGCGGGTCATCAGAAAAAGGCAGGCTTACTGGAGCCTCTTTCCATCCCGAACAGACCAGTCGAGAGTGTATCGATGGACTACAGTCGTGGATTGCCAAAAGTTAAAAGAGACCGCTTATCTAAATATGCAACTTTCACTACAGCGTCCAAGTATACATCAGCCGAAGAGACAGCTCAACTCTTCTTCAAACCTAATGTCAAATACTGGGGACTGCCTAAGGATATCGTCAGTGATCGAGATTCTCGATTCAGTAGCATACTTTGGACCGAGTTGTTCAAACTTCTTGGTTCAACTTTGAGCACAAGTTCAAGTTTTCACCCACAATCTGACGGACAGACAGAGCCCTTCAATTCTGAGCTAAAGGATTCTCTTCAGCACTTTATCTCTGCTTCGCAGAAAATTTGAGTAAAGCTTCTGGATGCGGCTCGGATGCATTTCACTGTCCAGAAAAGCTCTTCTCCCAAAAAGAGTCCTTTTGAGATCAGTATTGACCGGCAACCGTTACTCCCTCATACTGTAGATATCGCTCAGAAATCCTTTACGGCATCAATTTCAACGAGAACTCTAGCATATGATAGACGCCCCTTTGTTGTCATGAGTAAGTCGGTAGAGATTGGTTTACCAACTTTGGATACAATTTTACTCAAAGCCTTTGGGTTCCGACAATCCAAATGAAGACTCAGTAACATTATCCACATAGGCAAAGAGCTTATTTCATGATCATCAAACTCAAAAAATGTAGACATAATTTTTAGCATCCTTTCCATAGATGAAATATGGACTACCTTCAGGCACTTGAAATCTATCAGCCGCATTTTCAAACTTGAAGACTAACCACACACTTTGGTGCACAAAATAGTTATACTTTACCTACCATTGATTGCACATATGTAACAAGGCTGATTTACCTGGAAATCGACCTACAACATAGCCCACCAAGCAATATCCCCAGGTTGTTTGCACGTCGTCCAGGTCTTCTTCTTCCAAAACCAGTTCGTTGGGCTTATTTGTAATGGCTTGGAGCATAAAGCCATTTTCATGCTTTCAGTTATTGTTGAATAAGCTCACCCATGGAGCTTTTGTAGGATTCTGGTCCAAATTATTGCCCTGGACTTCACCTTTTTCCGTTGCTTGGGATTTTGTTGTCGAACCTCCATCTGATTCAGTGTCATCATCACCAAGTGTTTGAGATACACTTGGTGAATTCGAGTTTGCATGGTCAAATCCGTCCCAGAAAACCTATGAAGAAACATCAGGTATGGATGAAGAAGCTCCAATATCTTTGTCTTTTGCTGGAAAACCGGTTGAGGTTAATGCAGCCTCAGTTGGTAAGTATCCATTATTTTTACCAAAGTGCTGGAAATTCGCTTGGCGTTAAGGCAACCATGGTACTGTCCCATGATTAGGTTCCTTACCAAGTGTAGTAGTGGTCATATTTGGCAACTTACCAAGTGTAGATTTTGGTAAATTCCGACCATTATTGCCATTTGACCTCTTCCCCATTGATGCTAAAAAGGAATAAACCCAACTGCCTTACAATGACTGCCGTCAAATCATAACGTTCCAAAATTAATTTCCAGCACCAACTTTGATTCCGGAAGCAAGAACCCCCAAAAATGGTAGCCTGATTCTGCAAAACCAAGCGATCAACCTACTGGCCAAAAACTGCACTGCCAATAGAAGACATGGTGGCCGGATTATGCCAATGCCCCCCAGACAGCTTGCTGAATTCGAACCACAACCAATAATAATGCTGGACGGACTCTGCAATTACAATACTTCCAGGAGGCCAAACTGAAATCTTTCAAGGAGATGGGACAAATGTCAGGCAAATAACCAAACAATAACTTAAAGAATCTTGAACTGACTTCGATTTCTCCCGAAGAAAGTAGGTAAAAATCATAACAAGAACCTTCAAGGCTATGCTGACCGAATTCCAATTTCAAAACTTCGAAGAAAACCATAATGAATCTGGATGAAACTCCAACAGTAGAAAATGATATGGATGCATAACCGAACTCCAAGTATCTAATTCAATATTCACTTAGAAAGCAAAGTAAAATCGAGCAAAGAACTAGAAATCTCTCAAAGCAAGTGGGCAACCAAGTGGGATTTCCTCTCATTATTTTTTAGAGCATCTCACTCTAACACACTTTTTTTCATTTGCGAAGTATTAATTGTAAGCAAATATTACAATCTTGAAATTAGGATTTTATTAGTCGGATTGGACTATCAAATTCGAACCCAAACTCGAAATCGAGTTTACTCATAACATTTTGTTTAAAATTGTGAGTTGACAACAAAATTATCTTCTCAATATCAAGCAACAAAATAGAAAAAATAAAATTTATCACCAAATATATGCTTGTACATTTTCTTAATCAACTGCAAATGTGCCATAAAATAACATCTCATATATAACGTAATAGCATCTAAGAACTTGTTCCTAGTTAAGCATTACAAACTTGGTATTTGTTGAGCCGTATCATTGATCAAGATGAATAATTTGTTAAAAAAAGAATTATATATATATATATATATATATATACACACACAAACAAAATAACAAATTCAATGAATAAGAAATACCTTCAATTCCCGTTCAAGAATCGAGAACCTTTCAAAACTCCATTTTTCTGAACTCAAACCTCCAGTTCCAATTCAAAGGGTGATGCCCACTCTCATTGCAAGAGAATCTCAAGGTACACATCCGTTAACGATGTTCAATAATTGCGTACAAACAATTACTATTTAATAGCAATAAACTTCTTTGTAGCTAAGTAAGGAATGGTAATCTTAAATTTTAACTTTGAAGAATTGAAATTTATTAATTTTATTGTTTCGCAGTTTTACCAGACTAATTGGAAGCTTGGAACTTCTAGCCATATTAACTTCTTGTGATAAGATTTTAGCAAGACAAAGGTATTTTTATCTATTTAACCGTGTAACTCTTAATATAATTCAACTTCTGGATTTTGTGACTGTATTAATGGCTTTTGATTATATGGATCAGCTCATGATTTATTTAGATTGTTTACTTATCTTTCTACTCTGTTAAATACGTGATGGGGTGTTGGATTTCCTACTGATGATAATTGTTCGATATAACTATTTGCAAAAATGATTTGAATAAAAATGGAATACTCTATAACATTGGCATACTAAACCATAAGTTTATTTATCTTGTACATTTGTTTGGAAATAGGTGCATACTCATTCATATCGCTTCAATCTTTTATTCATGAGGCAGCATTGTGATCTTTGTTTTGTATCATGTCTATCTTTTTCATGACTATTTATGATGACATCTTTCTTTTTGTTATATATTGAGAAACGCGTAGTTCAACCCTAATAACACCTAGAGGGAGTGAATACGTGTAATATGCGGAATTAAAATCTTATTAACTAATTAGCAATAAGTCACGAATTAATTATCTCTAGATAAATAATTATGCAGTCAATTTAATCCAATTTAAATACCACATATCATACATTCATAATATAAAGCAATAAACGAACAACGGTATGATCACGGAGAAACCCAACTGGGAAAAACTCTAGGCGCTTTGTCAGTCAATCCACTATAAATGATTCAAGACTTACAGTCTACCAGACTAGACGACGACGCGTACTATCTGATCTCCTGACTGCAATTCGACAGCTCTCCTGAATTCTGTGCTCCCCTGCACCAATTCCAGCTGCAATAACCAACGCTCTCCTGGAACTCCGCTATCATGCAGCAAACCCTAGCTTGGTGGAATCATCTCATGTAGATCACAAAGAACAATTCGTTCTTCACATACTGGAACTCAAATTGCCTTCCTCGATCTTTAGCACCTGTGACAGATATGTAGGAAGTATGATTTTTGGTATTTGGATTTGGATCTGATGTTTTTCTCTTGTAAGATCTCACACAAGATGAAGGTTGAAAGTAATGATTGGAGGATTCACTCTCTAGACTTTTTCTCTCAATAATCAACCTTCGAAAACCGTGCCTGTGAGTTCTGTTACTTATATGTAGGTCAAATAGGTCGGGTAAAATGCCTTAATATCGTGAAATAAAAATTTCTCGAACAGCACTTGTCACTCGAGCGAAGAAGGGCGACAGTCATTGACAATGTTTCTGCTTTTGTAACTCGAGCCAACCCCTGGCGACGGTCCAACAAAAATCTGTGCTGTTTTCCTCCTTATTCCAAACTCGAAACCCTAACTAACTTTTGAATAAATTGCACATTATTCCTTGAACTTTTACAATCTATCCAATTAAGTCATTTTGTCCACAGAATTTGCCAATTACATAAATCAACTAAAACCTAACATATATGATATAGTTCCTATGGTGCATTATATTCTTGCAGCACCATGATTACCCTTTGCGTCTAGGTTTTAAAGAATGTATTTCTTTCTGACTATTTGCTTAAGCATCTGGATGATGCCGTAGAATGCAACCACTTATTCATCTTGTTGTCCAGGGGCTTAAAATACAATTTCAAGAATTTATGAGTACCATACTGGATTGTCATTAATCCTAAATATCCTTAATCTCTTCTCCTATATGAATCATCTACTGCAAATGTTTTTTTAATATCATGGCCTTCTGAATCAACATGAGACACTTCTTGCAAAAACCTGCTTTGTCATGTGATCTATTTATTCTTCCATTTCACTTCATCTGCAAATATTCATTATTAGGTTGTTGTTTGGACCTTAATTATTCAAAACCAACTAGGAACTAAATTCCTGTAGGGTCTTCTGACCAAAGGTTATGCCATTGTACTGAAGAATGAATTTCAATCAATCAATGTCTTATGTAATCAGATCTTACTTTTCTGTTATATGTTTGCTGCAGTCTTTCACTCGGACAAGCATGACTGTTGCTGTCAAAGTTTCCCGATTCGGTGACATAACAATGGCTCCTTCTGACCCTATCCTTGGGCATCCAAAGCTGACACGAATGAAATGAAGCTTAACCTTGGCGTGGGTGCTTATCTTACTGAAGATCTTCAACCATATGTACTTAAATCTTCACTTTCTAATCAAATTTTCAACTAATTAGAACCTAAATTTGTATTTTCTCCTATGAAATTGTGTATATAGAATGTATCTGAAATGATTGTGTCCAATTTGACGTATATTTAACGAATTATTTTTATTTAATTGAATATTAGTATTGAATATTGGTTATATATTTTTCTTTCGATTACTTGAATTGATTTCATTTTCTTGTAATGAACAAAATATTAATAAAATGACTGTTCGAAATCAAATGGATGAAAATGATGAGCAAAATATTAATGAAATAATGTTTTTTAACATAAATCTGCGTTTTCTCGGATTAAGTATAAATCATTCAAAAATCATAAACAAAGTATTCGATCTGTACATTGTTTAATTGTGCCCCTAATTCAAAATATGTGCGTCCACCATTGCTTGTGTCCCACTAATTAAACGGTCAAAATTCTGAATTCTGCTCCTGTTTGAAAAGAAAACTATAATATCTATAATAATTGTCATTTAAATGGAATGCATGGAAATGTTTGATGATGTTGTGCACTATAAGTTACCCTAGAATCTGTGTAGGGAGATTATGTAATAATATTGAAGTCTTTTTATGTAAATGAGATCTTTAAATTTTCAGGGTAAAGAGCCTGAAAAGACTTGCACGCCCCAATGTACTCAAATCCTCCAATACATGGAGCTAGGATTGTAGCCAATGTTGTGGGAAGTCCAGACCTAGAGGTGGCAATGGCTCGGCTCGGCCCATTGCCGAACGAGCTCGGCTCGTACTCGGACGAGCTGAGCTCCTGGCTCGTCCCCAACGAGCCGAGCTTAAGCTCGGCTCGTTGGG
>CAIGRB010139153.1:1536-12438 GCA_903798255.1 Fraxinus quadrangulata | reverse complement strand
TTATCATGGCGTCTTTAAGTGGCTGTCTCTGGTTGATAACTCGTCTCTTATACCAGTCCTCGATTATTAGATGGGGCTTGAGAATGCGACTTGTCATATCTAGAGGAATGGGAACGGGCTTATAAAGGGAAACATATCCCTTTGAAGGAATTTTTATCCCAAAAAAAATGTGTGGCAAACACAATCTAAAATAAAATAATTAAAATCTTCATGTTATTGTATCTCAATCGCTTGCTTGGAATGGACAGTGACCCTTTTAGCCCCATTTGAAAACATCACCTCCGCTGTAACTCAATCATGAACTTAGAACGAGACAAGTCCTTGGTAACGACACCTTCGGTGTTTAAATCATTCTTCTTATTGATTATGCAAGTCCGCTTGACCTCCCTTGACCTAGGTCAAGCAATTACATTAAAAGTCAAATCAAACTAAAACATTAAAATCGGTTACAACACATAAATCAAAATTGCAATTATTTTTTCTATAACTCCGAATTGTTAAGGACCAAGTAGCAATTCTGCCAAGTAGATTCCACCCAAAACTTCAATAACAATTCCCTCGGCTAAGATAAAATCATGCAAAGTCAATCTAAAAATTCGAGGGAACACCGGAACACTTTTTCAATTGTCTCAACTATACAATTAAATGTCAGTGCTTCTGCACTTATATAAAATCCAAGTGCTTTTGCAAAAGTTGGATGCTGCATTGAATGTCGGGTTGTAAATATATTGATTGTGAGGTATTAAAATCCTAAAGTATCAAACTCGAATTTTCCTAAGAAGGAGCGTGGTGGAAAGTGTGTATGGTATCTACATATACAATAAGGTAGGGATTGTAATAAAAGAATATCGGCTTATGTAAATATACATTTTAAATCAACTTTCCAAAACACATGATATATGGTTTAATATAGAAATATAATCTTCATGAAGTATCATGAAGATCGTAATTCAAATACTCGAAGCAGAATAAACTCCAACCATGCCCAAAATCCATTTACTTACACGAATGGAACAACGACCATGTGTGAAAGAATATTCAACAACAAACTCGAAGTCGTTTCAGAATCTAAGGAGGGTACAAAATACATAATAACTATACATTGAATAGCAATAAATTGTTCGACTGCTCCGTGACTAGGACTGCCCTGAAAATTTTGTGGCCCTAAACAATAAATTATTATGAAACCCTTAAATATAATTTTTTACAGAAGTGTACGAGCATCAACCATTGTCAAATCAAACAGTTTCACGTGTGAGGAATATTATGCCGATGGTACTCGCTCACCGTTTGATTAGTCTAAAAATCAATTCTTGTTCTCGAGAAATAGAATATAAAGGGCTTCTGAAAACTAGTGATGTATGGGGGTGGTGACTACCATAAATTGCACAAAATATTTTACTAAAAATAAAAAAAAATTCAAAAGCAACAATCAGAATAAAAATTAAGAGACATTATTGGGTAGGTGGACAATCTTCTAGTTTATTTACCCTAATACATTTTCAAGAAATTATTTAATCTACAATAATTAAAAAGAAAGGATTGAGGAGAAACTTTTGAATACCAATTTTACCTTTATATATTTAGCTATATGTCAATTCTACCCTTNAGCTGGCCAAGTGATGGATCTGCCCTTGCATGTGTGCTAACATACTCGTAAAACTATTTTTACGTCAAAATTAACGGAATATGCTAAATAAAAAGAACTCTATATCTTTCTTTTTCTTCATATCTCATTTTGGTATTTTTTTTATTTGGTTCTTTTCATTGACTAGAGATCGTGTTGTTGACCTATGGTTGATTTCGAGTTTTAATTATAACAAACAAATTATTCTCATCTCTAAAATTTATATTCGAGAATTTATTGTTACATGTTAGGAACCTAATGGAAATCGAACATTCACAAATCAAGTTTAGAAATCAAGCACTCGCGCCAAGACAGCCGGAGACAAATAAAGCACATGTGCCAAATTAAAAATCAATCAGCAAATCATACACTGACGCCAAATCAATTGAAGATATTAGACTTACTTGAATCCATATGTAAAAGTAAAATGATTTAATTTTTAGCAATGAATCACCTCAAGCTCGTAGATTAAATTTTTATGCACGAGATAATCTTTTCACAAAAACACTGGCATGAAAAATTATTTTTGTTATGATAAAAATCTTCACTTGACTTTAAAATTCTTTACCAATGACACTTAAATTGAAAAGACAAGTAAATATATCCCCGACACTTGCTTAAATAACCAAGAAAAGACGAAAACTAGAAAATTCTGGTATGGCAGACGTCCGGTGGCTTCAACAGTCAAATTTTTTACCGTTTTGATTTCTGATGTTTAACGGCTATTGTCAGTAGACCGGTCAGTAGCGGATGTCCGGTAGGGGTCGTCCAGTTGGGTAGAAATTTTTGATGTTTTGACTGCAATAAATACCACATCACTTTACAATCATCCTAGATATTCAAGGGCATCCAAGTGATATTCTTTTGAGCAAAAATTGCATTGATTTCTCTAATTTATTGTCAAATCATTTTAGTCTTGAAATTTTTTTGATCAAATTAACTTTTGAAAATCATTTTACACATCAAAGTTTTCCATACCTAACACTTGAGTTTAATTCATGGCTATTTATTAAATTGTTAGCCTTTTTCTGTCTTGGTACTAAATTGTGATCATATAATTTATTAAGAAATATAATCTATTTTCCTTGAACTTGTGGTCGTGTTGAGGCCCTGTGAAACTCAACATTGTAAAGGGGTCGGTGCTCCTTGTTTGTAAGTCACCGAAAGATTTGAAAATGGTTGGATTACACTACAAGTCAATCAACATAGTGAAATTGGCCTTTTTCGTGCCGAAAAATTTGGTAACAGAGGACGTAGATCATTGCGTTGGATCGAGCCTCTATAATTATATCATTTTCATTCTCTATCCCTCTCTACTTATTGCTTTTATATCCGTGCTTATTATTTGAATTAATTTATCTAGTTATTACGTGTTTGATTTTAGATTAATTTTTCGAAAAAGTTTTAAAAACCAATGCATCCCCCTCTTGCTTAGCTATTTTTGGGCTATCAATTGGTATCAAAGCGATGTGCTCATTTTAAAATTAAGATTTTATAATCTCGAGTAATTGCCAACCACAACAATCTTCAAAATCTCGACGGGTATCCACAAATCGACCTCCCTTCTTTAGAAATAAACGTGATGAAAATGAAATAATTGTGCGTAATAAGGCTAGATTAGTGGTCCAATATTACAATCAAGAAGAAGGCATCGATTTTGAAGAAACATTTGCACCGATGGCTAGATTAGAATCCATTCGCATGCTTCTTGTATTTGCTTGTCATAAAAAATTCACTCTTTATCAAATGGATGTCAAAATTATTTTTTTAATGGTTTTATTTAAGAAGAAAGGTTTGTTGAACAACCACCCGCTTTGAAAATCACAAACATTCGAACTATGTTTTCAAATTTCGAAAAACTCTTTACGGTCTAAAACAAGCTCCGAGAGCTTGGTATGAACGATTGAGCAAATTTCTACTTTCAAATGTTTTCTCAATTGGAAAGGCGTATACCACTCTCTTCATTAAATAAGGAAAATATTTATCTATGTGAAGAATTCTCTAAGAGCATGAGCATGGAATTTGAGATAAGTATGATGGGAGAACTCAAATTTTTTCTCGGTCTCCAAATTAAGCAAACTTGTGATGAAATTTTCATCGAAGTAAGTACATATTGGACATGCTCAAGAGGTTCGACATGGATGGCTTGAAGTCAATGAACACTCCTATGAACACATCCGTAAAATTGGATAAGGACAATCAAGGTACGTCCGTTGATATTATAAAATATCGAGGTATGATCGGATACCTTCTTTAATTAATCACAGTAGATCCGATATTATGTTTAGTGTGTGTCTATATGTTAGATTTCAATAAATCCTAAAAAATCACATCTTAAGGCCGTGAAACGAATCTTTATATATCTTAGTGGTACTATAACCTTAGGGCTTTGGTATCCCAAGAGCACTCACATTGATCAACTTAGCTATTCAGATACCGATTGGGTCGGGTACACAATCGATCGTAAAAGCACTAGTGGAACATGTCACATTTTAGGATATGCGCTTGTATCATGGTTTATTAAGAAATAAAATTTTGTTGCATTGTTTACAGCCGAAGTCGAATATTTCTCAGCCGCTAGTTGTTGTGCACAAGTTCTATAGATGAAACAAACTCTTAGTGATAGCATATCCTTTGATAATATACCCATTATGTGTGATAACACTAGTGCCGTAATCTTGTCTAAAAATCCCATTTTACACTCTAGGACGAAATACATTGAAATTAGACATCACTTTTTAAGGGATCATGCTCAAAAGGGTGATATCGTGTTAGAATTCGTTAATACGGAAAATCAATTGGCCGGTATTTTCACAAAACTTCTAACCTTGATTGTTTCTCACATATTAGAAGATGTTTAGGCATTATTGATAAATTTGAAGTACATGATTAAATTCATAACTGCATGTGCTTATGTGCATTATTTTCATGTTTACTACATTTATTGTGTTAAAAAAAAGGGATCGGACGATTTAACCGGATGTCCGGTAACCCCGTCCGATTTGATAGAGAATTTTAACTCTATCATCAACCGGACATCCGGTTCCCTTTCGTGAACCATATTTCTTCTTCTCTTCCCCACTTTTCTCTCATTTCTCTTCCTAAATCTCATCTTTCACCTTCATTCTCTCCACTNTCCGAACCCGTCCATTTTATTCTTTCTTTATCAAATTTCTACAATGTCGGGGTCTAGAATAGTTGGCAAAAGACTCAAGAGCACGATGAGGCGATCTCTCCATCATCATGTGATGAAGAATTCAACATGGAGCCCGAGGTGCCGGCCAACCCATTTGAAAATTCTCCATTCTAATAGGTAAAAACGTTGATTTTGCCGACTTTACTATTGAAGCACCTGCATTTCATATTGAAGAGTATTTTGAAAACGTGGGGGTAGATGTCGATAGCTACTCTAGAAGAACATGCATATCCTCGCCTTATGAAAGATTTTTTTAAAAAGTATGGTTATTACTCCTCGCTCGGATGAGATTTCATGTTTAATAAAAAATGGTCGTATCACTGTCAACAAAGCTCTCATTCGTGATGCTTGAGCTTGAGCCGTGTGATATTCAAAATTTTCTTCATAAAACTCATCCTACTTTTGAAGGGTATAACCCTTTCGAGACATGTTGTCGGGTCACCGAAAAGGATTTTGAAAACATTACAAAATTTAGTGCTAATCAACTAACACTTCCATGTAAAGTTTTACAAAATATCATTGCACATGTGATTCTTCCTCGAAAGGGTCATCGAGACGAACAACTTTTTATCCTCAATTCTTTTCTTGTTGGGCAAAAATTAGATTTTCCAACCATTGTATTAGGTATCATGAAACTTGTGCATTCTCCTCGACATCTTAAAACTTTGCCTTACGGAATGCTTCTTACAAATTTTTTAAAACATTTTGACATTCCATTACACGATGAGACTTTTATTAAACTTCGCCCCACCGACAATGTCAACATTCAAACCTTAAACGAATGAAAATAGTAAAGAACACATTCAATGGGTGGCATACACAATAGGGTTCGACCCTACCTTGGGTCTATTGAATCTACCTTTTGAAGGTGATGACAATGACGATGCTGATTATATACTACAAGTTCCACACCCTCCTCACGATGTTCCTACCTCTAGTGGTCCTTGCTTTTCTTCTGGCGCTTTCACATTTATCGAGGATCACTATAACCTCCCCAATAGCAGTATCAATTCTCTTACATCTTCAGTGGATGGAATTGGATGCTTCGGGAGTTGCAGGTCTAGCAGGATACTATTCGAGCTCAACAGGATGCCATCTAAATACAGTAGGTGGACACGCAAGCTCAACAGAGCGCTTTCTATGCTCACTTCTATGCACTTTTTCCTCTACTGCCTCCTTCGAAGCCGTAGATCTCAATTTTGTTGATTGTCTTTATTATCAATTATCCACAATCTCTATGTTTAGCTTCTTTTGTTTTGAACATTATTATCTATGGTTATTTTTCTTTTATGATCAATGTTGTCGTTATTTTGTTCCTTGTTTTACCTTATATTTTTTGTTTATGTCAAAAGGGGGAAAAGTGAGAATGGAGATGATTATGCGTGATTCATTTTTACAATAATATGCTTAAAGTATATGAAAAAGGGAGGGAAACTATTATGCGTGATTCGTTTTTACAATAATATGCTTAAAGTATATGAAAAAGGGAGAAAGAGGGAAACTATTATGCGTGATTCGTTTTTACAATAATATACTTAAAGTATATGAAAAAAGGGGAAATAGGGAAACTCACACTTTGAATGCATGGTTATCAATCTGTAAAAGAAAGGGGGAATGCAAATTGCATGATAAATTGATATCAAATTGCTTAATCCTATTCTGCAAACCATCTTGTTTGTCATAATAAAAAATGGCGAAATTGTTGACCTATGGTTGATTTCGAGTTTTGATTATAACAAACAAATTATTTTTATCTCTAATATTTATATTTGAGTCTCTATTGTTACATGTTACGAACCTAATGAAAATCGAGTATTCACAAATCAAGCACATGCGCCAAATTCAAAATCAATCAACAAATCGTGCACTTGTGCCAAATCAATCTAAGATATTAGACTTATTTGAATCCATATGTAAAAGTAAAATGATTTAATTTTTAGCAATGAATCACTTCAAGCTCGTACGTTAAATTTTTATGCACGAGATAAACTTTTCACAAAAACACTCTCATGAAAAGTTATTTTCGATATGATAAAAATCCTCACTTGACTTTTAAATTTTTTACCAATGACACTTATATTGAAAAGGTAAGTGAATATATCTCTAAAGTATTTACACTTGTTTAAATAACCAAAAAAGAGAAAAACTAGAAAATTAAGGTCTAGCCGATGTCCGGTGGCTTCAACGGTCAAATTTCTTACCGTTCTGATTTCTAACATATAATGGCTATTTTCAGTCGTCCGATCAGTAGCGGACGTTCGGTTGAGCAGAACTTTTGACGTTTTAACTGCTATAAATAACACATCTCTTTACTATCATTCAAGATATTCAAGAGCATTCAAGCGATATTCTTTTGAGCAAAATTGCATTGATTTCTCATATCATTTATTATCAAATCATTTTAGTTTTTAAAAACTTTTGATCAAATTAACTTTTGAAAATCATTCTACACATCATAGTTTTTCGTATCTAACACTTGAATTTCATTTATTGTTATTTATTAAAATGTTAGCCTATTTCTTTTTTAGTACTAAATTGTGATCATATCATTTATTAAGAGAGACATTTCAATTTTTATAATCTATTTTCCTTGAACTTGTGGGTCGTGTTAGATCCCGTAAAGCTCAACGTTGTAACAAAATCGGTGCTCATTGTTTGTAAGTCATCAGAAGTTTTGTAAAGGATTAGATTGCACCACAAGTCAATCAACATAGTGAAATTGGCTTTACTCGTGACAGAGAGCTTGGTAACAGATGACGTAGATCACTGCGCTGTATCAAATTTTCATAATTATATCGTTTGCATTATCTATTCCTCTCTACCATTGCTTTTGTATTCGTGTTTATTATTTGAATTAATCTATCTAATTATTATTTGTTTTTTTATTTTAGATTAATTTTTCGAAAAGGTATTAAAAACCAATTCACCCGCTTTGGGTTAACTATTCTTGGGCTATCTACATATATTTAATTGACTATAATCATGGAATTTCATAATATATGGTGTGAACTTGTAAATGTCCTACTTTAGAGTCGAGAAGAAAGTAATAAAACATTAAAATTAATCTTAACTTAGGATAACTCTTTAGTAATAAAGTTGTCAAAAGTTAAGACTTCATCTCATTGACTTGAAGTCAGTGATGGTATTCTAGAAAGAAAAATTATAGAATTCCGTTTTGTATACACAGTTCAAAAGACTTTTTTTAGTCAACAAATGTATCGATTAATATTTTGGGGTCCACAACGATTGATTTATTGTTGAGGGGTGGTATCCATGATTTTTGACTTTAGTAATTGTAAAAAAAACGTTAATAATGGAATTCCGTTAACTTTTGAAGGGAATACTTTTGAATAAACAAAATGGTTTTATTGGAGTGATAGGGCCACACGTGCCCCTATTAGTCCAGGGCTCATGTGGCTCTAGCTGTTTGGCAAAACCTTAACAACAACTCTGAGAAAAAATATACGATAACTTACTTTATTATTTTTAAGTATCATAAAGTTACTTTTTTCTAGAAATATAATTCATATAATAGAGACAAAAAATAATGTGTTTCTAAATTTGATNTTTTTTTTTTTCTCTTGGATTTTCACGTACTCTTGTTTCTTGTTATTATTCTATATTGCCTATTCTCTTTTTTCGTATCATAATGGAGTTGATATTAGGAGAAAATATAGGGGGATTCGAAGTCCTAGTACTCGTTATTAATTGAGTTTCACATCCACTTTCAAAGTAATTAGATAGTAAGTTAATTAGATTAGTTAAATATTTAGGTTGTTAATATAACTCATCCATCAAATCTTGATATTCGATTAAAGTTAGGTTAACTAGGAATCTAGATTAAATTATTAGTATTCGTGTGAATGATAATTCGAACTATATGTCCACATGATTACTTATTTACAATACGTCTGCTTGCAAATTTTTAGCACACAAGTTTATCCAATGTTTGTAACAATTTGTGGGTACCAGAACTCCCAACTCAATCCATAAATTCTAATATAAACTTGTGTATTAATTGGTAGTTTTTTGTTTCAATGGGTTAAAACTCGGTATCCATGGTTCAAGCTGAAGAATCCCTAGTTTCAGAGCAATATTCTTTGCCAATATCGTAGACAAAAATGTCAAGATATTCTAGAAATGGATATAATTGTGGATTCAGGGCTTTTATTTGGGTGGACTGCAAATTTTAAAAATCTACACAGTAAAATTTGTAAGATATAGAAGCTAGCGGGGCAATAAAAATAATAATTTAATTAATTATATACAATTACCAATTGTGATTAGCATAAAAATGAAAAAAAAAATTATTGACATGATTAGGGATGGTAATTTACCCCGCCCCGCCCCGAATGGGGCAAAAAAAAACCCGCCCCGACGGGGTGGCCGGGTGGGGCATGGGGCGAGGAGGGGATGCCCAGCCCCGTGCAAAAGAAAAAAAATTAAAAAATTAAAAATAATTACAAAAAATACTAGAAAATAACACAAAAAAATTAAACGGGGCAGTAAACGGGACAAATCTTCGCCCTGCCCCGCGCCCCACCTCGCCCCGTCTAATGTGGGCGAACCCGCACTATTGCCATCCCTAATTGGGGATCTTAAGCCATCTCAAGAGCCATCAAGTGAAAATTAATGTCCAGTTGCAACACGCTATGGAAGACTTGATGTTAGTCAATCAAGGAAGTGGATCCAAGGGAAAAGGTAATGTAGGCGATATAATTTAAATTGATACGAATTGCACGAGATTGGGTGATTTCCCAAGTAATGTAGTGGTGAATCCACCTTTCGCATTGAGTTGATTGAAGACGGAGGTCCTCTGAGTAGCAACTTCAACTTGCGAGTTTAGTACGAGACAAGTGATTACGCTGTTTGGGCTTTTGGATCACATGGAAATGAATATGAACATCCTACTATCCTAGTAAGATGATGGCTAATAGTTTTTCATTCTACATTGAGCATCAACTTTTAGTCGAATTATAAGAAGACTACAGCTTATGTGACGCATGATGATCGAATTCATTATGAGACCACGAGTTTTATCTCTTTGTTTATAGACTTCATTTCATTTCATGTCTTCGAACGAGATAAGGTTTTATTTATTTTCTTCAGCTATACTAACAAAATATTAAAACCAGTGCAATTTTTACTAAAAAAAGGAATTGACACATAAACGCCCTTGCATTTGGCATCGGGCTATGCTGGACCTTGAGCTCGTAAGTTCATTGCAATTGTTTAATGTGGAAATTATGGCCATTACTCATTTATATTTAAAAATACTATTGATTCCTTTTTATTTCAACATTACTATTTGTAGGGGAAAAAGAGCGTTCGGAAAGAAAAACTTCTATCCTAATTGAAAAGTTTTGGGACCCTTGAAATATATGATTTAAATTCATTGTTGATATTAATTTAGGTTAAAATCTGGATTTTAATCCCTACCAAACAATCTAATCCATAATGCTAATGTGAAATCTTTACCGTTTAACCATAAAATTCCAGTTCAAAATTTTTGGGTAATAACTGCGAGAAATTGTCATTTTATAGTTTATATATGTTTAAAAAAAGACCACAAAGAGTAGCAAATTAGAACTCAATTGCAAATAATTAGATGGAAAATAAATTCCACTTGTCCAAATACGTTTGTACTCACAGAGAGAGAAAGAGAGATTGTTCACACACTCCTCCTAGTCCTACTACACAACAAGTTCAAACCAAACACGAATTGGTATAGAAAAATAATGACAAAGAAGCATTAAATAGCTGAGTAACTGTATTCATCTTCTTGAGTGAGAATGCTTAGAAAGGATTTATCAACATCACTCAGCACAAATACACCAAACAAAACATGACAATGGCCGGTTGTTTACTTGTCTGGGAAGGCGCTGACCCCAAAGTTTACAGGAATGTAAGTTTTTCAAGTATCCTAGCCTAGCAGTGCTAACGGCTAAAATTTACATGAAAAGAACAAATAGAATATGTCATGGAAGTGACTCGCTTCTTAACCCCCGAGATACAAGAAAATGAGGAAACTATTGTGATGAGAATTCTAGACATTTTCCATAACGGCAAATATTGGATG
>CAIGRB010139151.1:17502-31717 GCA_903798255.1 Fraxinus quadrangulata | reverse complement strand
AACAGTTATACATTCAGAAAATCATACTTATGATTCTTTTTGTTATATAAGTAGTAAAAAGTTTTTATACTAAAAGAAGGAAATCAATTCTATAATGTTTATAATACCATCGAATATTGTTTTACCGACTCTTGTCAATACAGTTTAAAGCAAGACTGAGTGAGTGAGTGATGGTGCATCAGTACAAAAAGCCCAGTTTTTTGTCCAAATAGGTTGTCATGGATTAATCACCAGCTCATCAATGGACCACAAGAATGATTTTTTGATCAAACAGCTGGTATTTGTCATAAAAACTCTTCTAATTTGGACCTCCACGCACAAAATCTCTATGAAAAGTATGTGTTTTGGAGTGAATTGTTGCAGTCCAAGTTGCACAACCTTGCAAAAATATGGGAAAATTGAAGTGGTGGTCCTTCAACTATGATCTTAATAATAAGTTAGTCCTCAATCATTAAAATTAAGCATTCTTTGTACCTTAAATTTTCAACGATGATCCATTGAGTAGTCTCAGATCATGTTTTTCGTTATTCTATTTCAGTAAACTTTGAAGTCACCTATCTGGACTCTGTATAACCCAAAACAATAATGTTTTTTACAAAATAAATATATCACTCTTGTATCTTCTTTCTCAAGAGCAAAGAAAAATTAGGTTCAATAAACATGTTTTACTAAGCTGTAAAACATGTCCTTCAAGATTTTAATCTAAATCAAAGTCAACAATTAATTTTAACAACATGTTTAAAAATTACTTGTAAACAACTTTTTTATTTTGATTGTGTTTTTACTCAAAAATAAATTTTCAAGGTTCAAAAAAGTTAAATTGCAATCTCTAAATAGGTTACAGGTTGGCACAAAATGTTTTTTTTTGGTGGGGTTGGTTTTGTCACAATTGCACTTTGATTGGGCAACAAATGAACCCACTAGAAGACAAGGGGTCCCAAAGAACATCGCCTTAGAAAACAGAAAAAAAGTAAAAGGTAAAAGTAAAGTGATCCATATGGATGATTCGTGATTTTGTTTGTACCAAAGGAAAATGTCATTAGAGGCATCATAATTAGAGCAATTTCATTTCGTTTTGTCGTGCATTAATTGTTTATAGTTTGTTCTTCCTTATTCTCAAGCAGCTAGAATCCAAAGTACGTTCTATAATTTCTTTTAAAATAAATATTAAACTGAATTGAAGTAAACTAACATGTTAAATAGAAAAAAATGTCAATTAGAATTATTTGGTAAGACATGTGAGAAATAGAGACGTGACATGCGACTATCTACAATATAAGATGTTAACAATTTCGGGTTCACTGCAGCTATTTACCACTCCAAATGCTAATTATTTCGATTGTCTATGCATAAAGTCTATGATTTGTTGCTTGTTATAAAAGGTCAATATTATTAGAAATAGCATCATAAATCCTTCTACGCAGTTCTATAATTTGAGAATTATCCGATGTAAGATTTATCACTCAACATATCTTTGTGAAATGATGACTCGTTGAGCGAATTAATCTTAAAATTTGTGTGATTATTTTTGAGTTTTAATCAAATAAAATTGCTCATTGGAACATGATGAATTTTAATATTATATTAAGACCCATTTTAAAATTTCAGCATTATTGAATTATTCGAAATAAGATTTATCCCTTGACAATTTAAAACTCGTGTGTGTGTGTGTGTGTGTGTTGAGTAATGTGACAAAACGAGGGTGGCAATGTGTTTTGGATGAATCATCCCATTTCATTCTTTACCTAACTCATGACTTCCCAATCACGCGACTTTCATCAGACATGACATACAATAAGCGTATATTAAAACTTATCATCCACTAATAAATTTCCATTGATACCAAAGGTCCAAAACAAACTGAAATTTCTGAAGAAAAAATAAAACAAAAAATCCTTATAGGATTGGATTGACATTGCACATTCCCGCCATTCAAAAATGCCGAAAAATCGTTTTCAGCCTCTTCAGGGATCAGAGAGCCACTAGAGGATCCGACCCGAATATATCTCCAAAATCTTGAAAGTAATCATCCGTTTGCAATGCTGGCGACCCGGGCCGACAATCATTACTTGACCCGAAAAGCAAATCACTGCAACATTCGAAATCCCCGAGCCCGAAAACATTATCCGGAAAACCCGTTTGGTCAAATAAATCAGGTATGGCCCGGTTTTCGAGCTGGGAAAACAAGTCATCATCAACAGGAAACATCGAGAAGTCCGAGAAACTGTCACTCTTCTTCAAAACGGCATCGCTTGACAGGATGAAGGGCGACGACGGCTCGGCGTCGGCTTGGCACTCAGAGACTGAGTTGAAAAGCAGGACAGATTTAGGTGATTTAGCGTCATTATTGTTAAATTCATCACCGGAGTTGAACCCTGAGCTCGTTTTATTGTACGTTTCAGCTGGTGAAGGGGTCTCACCGGAGTTATAACCTGAGCTTGTTTTGTTGTCCGTTTCAGGCGGTGGTAGGATGGTGGTGGAGAAATTTGTGAGCGCGTCCGGTCCACGCAGTTTGATGGCCGCGTGGTCATACACCATGGCTGCCTCCTCTGCAGTGTCGTAGGTGCCTAACCAGAGCCGCACACGTCGCAGGGGATCTCGAATCTCCGCAGCCCATTTGCCCCACGGCCTTTGTCTGACTCCCCGAAACTTTCTAACGTTACTGGTCTTTTTACTGGTGGTGGAAGCCGTTCTTCTGCCGCACTTTTTCCGTTTAGCCACCGTTACGGGCGTCCGGGTACACCTCAAACCACCTTCAGCCATTCCACTAACGCTGGAATTTACGGTAACACTCTCGCTGCCGTAGGGTTGAACTTTGATTTCATTGATAAATTTCTTGACTCTCTGGCGTTTGATAAAGAATCCCTCTTCTTCATCACTGGATGAGTCGGTAGCTTGATCGTCGGTGAAGGTAATCCGTACGGTTCTTGGGCCGGACTGGTTCATTTCTGGCCTTCGCTTGGCAGAAAAAGATTTCTCTGTTCTGCTGATGACAGTGGTTTGATTTAAGTGTTCAGTGAACTTGAGGCTTCTACTAGACAACATGATTTTATCTTTTTCTTGTAGTTCCATGGAAGAGTTGAGAGATTTTCTTGGAATTTTCATATTCGCATTGAAACCAAGAAGGCAAGGCAGTGAAGGGATTGAGAGATTGGTTCTGTGGAATAAAGAGAAAATAGTGGCTACGTTAAAGTGAAGTCTCGAGAGAGAAAAATACTTAAAAATAAGTGATTATGTTTTTTATTATCAAAGAGGGAGAGTTTGAAAAAGCTTTTTCTACGTCTATGAAGTGTAAAAAGACTGGAAAAAAGAGTGTGTAGAGAACAATACAGTACTACCCAAGCATACACGCAAGGATAAGAGAGTGTTAGTGTGTGTATATATAGAAAGAAGCCCAAAAAGATAAAGTTGAAAAAAAATCGAGGAAAGTTGAAGAAAAAAAGGGAAGGAAGGGGAATATATGTTGAAGAGAATCACAGGGAGTTTTCGTGGTGGATACTAAAAGTTTTGCTTGGGTATTTTGAGTAAAACCCTGAATGAAATATCCACTTTTCTTTCTCAAGATTTTTCTTGATAAAATATGTAGTGTTCAGAGAAAGAAAATGAGCTTGTAGAAGAGTGATGTATCTGGATAGCAAAACTTGTGTAAACGCTACTGTCTTACGTTAAATGCCTACTGTTTTATAGCATCCGATGACCAAATAAATTATTACTTTATTTATTTAATTTTAGAAATGAAAAAATTAATTAAGCTCAAGAGAGAGTAAATTATCCTTGGAGTCTGATATAGATGTTTTATAACGAGCCGCCACATATTTTGGGGGGGACACGACACGTTTCAAAATGGGACCACATATTATTGGTAATTAATGGGATTGATCAAGGGTGTAAATGTAATTTCGATCGTTGTATAAATATGGATGATTTTTTCCGCATTGATTACATTCTCGGAGTCCGTGATTCAAGTCACGTGGTAGTACGGGAGACGGTTCCCTTAATCAAGTCGGCCAAATCAAAACTTTAATCGCCAAAATTGTTACTTAATCAGTCCATGTTTGGAGACAAATTGTGACTTTTTAAGTGAACCCATTAATTTCGCTTAAAGAACTGTATCAAAGAGGAAAAAGCAAGCCTTCAAAAAAAAAAAGAAAAAAAAAAGAATTATGAATTAAGTTAGATGCACATTCCAACTTACATCTTAGATGACATTTTTTATATGTGGAGGAAATTTATACAGTGATGTAATGAATAATTTGAAAATCAATAATGTAAATATTGTCATGAGGAAGAGAGTAAAAGAAAAAGTAAGTGAGAGTGTACATGTAGTAGAGGTGGCAAACGAGCCGAGCGGCTCGTCGGCTCGTAAAAAACGAGCCACGAGTTGCTCGGGCTCGTTTTGGGACGAGCAGCTCGTCGAAATTTTTTTTTAATTATTTTTTTAAAGGTTATACCTTAGTTTAAAAAAAAAAAAAATTTGACGAGCCCATGAGCCGAGCTCGGCTCGGCCCACGTTACAAACGAGCCCAAGCTCGTGCTTATACGGGCCGAGCTGAGCCGGCTTGGCCCATTGACATCTCTAACATGTAGCATGATTGAAAATTTATAAGGAGGGATATTTTAGTTATATCTAATCTTGTTGAGATTTTTAACCTCCCTTAGAGTATTTTCAAGAAATTCTTTAAACACAAAATATTCTTTATTTTAGGAAGTCAATGCTTAAAAATAGAATAATGTTATTCAGCACTATTTAATTAAATGATTTGATAGATTAATTAAATGATCGTTACGAAGATTTGACCAAAGCATTTCAACACATTACTTTCGTGTAAATTGGATGCAAATAAGTACCAACATTGACGTCCAAATTGTCAAATATGAGTGGGAGGATGAATTGCACTAAGAATATACAACTAACGAGATGGGTTATCATTTATCAGGAAAGACGAGTTGAGTCGGATGAGATTATTCTTATTTTCTTCGGAAAATTCTCTAAAGAGAAACTAAAAATTGTATCAAGCCCGGTAGCTTGTTTACATCTTCAAGTAAATAAAATTTAAATATGATGTAAACTTATTAGTAGATCTCGTAATAATATAAATTGACAATGCCTTGAATATATATACATACACACACTTCATATTCCATCACTTTTTATTCAACTCTTGAGATAGTACGGAAGACTAGCTCTTATTAGAGAGTTGACGCCTATTAGGGGAACCATAATCATCTAAACTAAAAATTTGACGAGCTCACGAGTCGAGCTCGGCTCGGCTCGTGAACCACGAGCTCGTGGCCGAGCCGAGCTCGGCCCACGTTACAAACGAGCTCGAGCTCGTACTTATGACATCTCTAACATGTAGCATGGTTGAAAATTTATAAAGGAGGGATATTTTAGTTATATCTTGTCTTGTTGAGATTTTTAACCTCCCTTAGAGTATTTTCAAGAAATTCTTTAAACACAAAATATTCTTTATTTTAGAAAGTCAATGTTTAAAAATAGAATAATGTTATTCAGCACTATTTGTATCAAATACCAATTTAAGTGACAATTGTATGATATTAAATAATAAATTTACTTAATTGCAATGTCACATTACTCATTTAATTGAATCTAAAAAGTGAGATCAATTAAAGGTGGCAAATGTATGACAATAAATGATACATTTAATTAAATATAATATCACATGATTTATTTAATTGAACATAACAAATATGACAACTTAAACTGGGGATGTAGCACCATCGGTGCTGATAGCATTATTCTTAAACATAAGCACAAGAGAATCTATTTTAACTTTTTAAAATAAAGAGTAAATTTGGAGAGTCAAACATACTCTGTATTCTTAATTAACAATGATTGTATTTAATACGTTACAAACTTCAATACACCGCAATTTAAATTATTCAAATCACATTTGAATTGATTGGTTATTAATATATGAAAAATTATGTTAAATAAGAAATATAAGAAATTAATAAATGTTTATTGAAAAATAAAATAAAGCATCAAAATAGAAAGTAGAGTTAGAGTACATAAAAAAATTTATTCTCTAAATTTAAAGATACTCCCTACTATGCATTGTTCATAATTACTGTGCTTTTGTTTGGGCTCCATTTTTCAAAAAGTACATTTTTTTTCTTATTTTTAATAAAATAGTATTACACAACAATTCTAAACTTTTTTTAACCACACGTTCTTTAAATTATTATTATTCAAAAATGCCTTTTTTTTCCCCAAAATATAATTTTAATGGAGCCCTTGTTACCTTCAATTACTGGCTCAAACTAACGCATCGATATTGTTCGTACGAGCTTCCAGCGCCTAATTGCTCGAGACCGTTTTTTGTGCTGACTCCTATGTTTTTAGTTTTTACCATTTCTTTATAATTTTTTAACTTTTTATTTATTATTATTTTTTTATTTTTTGGGTTTTGCAGTAGCCATGGTAAACGTGGGAGGCAACCTAGAACTTGATGTGACTGGTTTTGGAGTTCCCGTTTGTATTTGTATAATTGTATCCACTGAATTATTCAGTTTTCTTGTATTTGTTTGTCTGTTACATATTGAATTACTGTTGAACAATGAAATAGTCCAATAGTAAAAGTGAACTGAAATCACTTTTTCGATGTCGTTGATTTAATTCTACGTGGTTCCTTTAACTTTGTGATTTTGAACCGAATCAAACTGCTTCAAAGTAATTTGATTTGGATTTCAAAAAATATATTTGAATTTTATCCAACCCAATTAAAATGATTTGATAGATTAATTAAATGATCGTTACGAAGATTTGACCAAAGCATTTCAACACTTTACTTTCGTGTAAATTGGATGCAAATAAGTACCAACATTGACTTCCAAATTGTCAAATATGAGTGGGAGGATGAATTGCACTAAGAATATACAACTAACGAGATGGGTTATCATTTATCAGGAAAGACGAGTTGAGTCGGATGAAATTATTCTTATTTTCTTCGAAAAATTCTCTAAAGAGAAACTAAAAAATGTATCAAGCCCGGTAGCTTGTTTACATCTTCAAGTAAATAAAATTTAAATATGATGTATATTTATTAGTAGATCTCATAATAATATAAATTGACAATGCCTTGAATATATATACATACACACACTCCATATTCCACCACTTTTTATTCAACTATGGAGATAGTACGGAAGACTAGCTCTTATTAGAGAGTTGACGCCTATTAGGGGAACCATAATCATCTAAACTAAATGAATTACATCAAACAAAGTAAGCCAATGTGAAAAAAGAACTCAAAATCGAAAAAAGTAAAGTAACATAGAGCATGTTTGCCAACCGTGTTTAAGGTTTTTTTTTTTCAAAAAAATTATATTCTTTTAGGATTTCTTGTTTAAAAACATATCTTTTACGTAAAAAATGAATCTTACTTCCTTTTCAAAAAAAAGTACTTTTATGTCTTTCTAAGTTTAACAAACATGCTAACACGTTTAATTTGTTAGGTATTGTCTGGTTCTACTTGGCACTCCATTAAGCTAAAACGCAGATATCATTAACTTGTCATAAAATTACTTATTGTTAGGCTGCATTGTCCAAATATGGAAATAAATCAAACAGGGTATGTCTTATCATTTGCCGCCGGTTTGTTCTTTAATCTATTTGGACTATACCTTATCACTTTGTGTATATATCTATTTAATTATTTTTAATAATAAAGTTAAAACTAAATTGTCTTAATCACGAAAGATCAATTATTTGGCATTTAAGATTACTGATCAAATTTAAATTATCCAAGAATATTTCGTCCTCTTGGAGCGTTAACTAATTCTCTAATGGCAAGTTGTCGTAGGGACAAAAAACAACACATGACGATTTTTATCACACGTCTGTTTTCTTCTTAATTTTGTATGGTCCACAAGCTGGACAATCCTTGATGTTAATCTAACATATAATATCAATAAAACATGTTTGTAAGAACATTTTCCTGATGTACAAGTATTATTTATAATGACTAATATTGCGCAACAAATAATCTAGAAAAGAAGAAAAACTAAATATGTGAACTAGCATTGTATATGATGTATGAATAAGGTATGATTGGCCACTCAATTATACGATTCGTTAAAAATTTGCTAGTCATTTACTTATTATTTAATACACTATTTTTTGCTTAAGACAAACTCGTGCAAGCTAAGAATATTAAAAAACATGCACCAAATATATATAAAAATATTTGTTGGGAAAAAAATGGATCGATGTAATATATATGACACGATATGAAGTATATGATTATAAACAAATAACAAGGGCAAAGAATTAATTGATTGGGGAACTCAGTATTTTATTCAATTGACTAATATGGAAAAAACAGATACAATAACTGTGCCTATACAATTATTCTATATTTCAAAAATACAAAACTTGTGAAAAAGTCTAATATTTATAGAGGTGCGTGTCAAACCCTATAAATACCAAAAAAATGGAAACAAGACCAAAAATCACGTACAATAAAGGAAATAATATTTTTCCAATAAAAACACGTGGAAAGACGGAAAAAATATTTTCTTAAAAATCCAACCTAATTAAGGTAAAAAAAATTCAACAATCTCCACATTGACACAAATTTCGATGCAATGAACGACATTCTAAAATTTCTCCACCTAAAAAAATAAATTCGACTGCAACGAAAAATTCAAACTCTCCAATAAGAACCAAACTTTCTCTGACACAAAACATTGTTTCTCTTCCGCAGTATCCAAACTGATACATGAACCCAAACACTAGATTTTTCAAAATCCACAAAGAATTAGAAATTACCGAACAATGTATAGGCACACCCTATAGCAAAATCAACTATCAATACTTTCATAGAAGACTCCGGCTAGTCTCAACACCTCCAAAAAGGCTAAAAGTATGTGCAATCGAATTATAATCCATGCCTATCTCCAATGGGTCTATCCCTAGCAGTTGGATACGATAGAACCGCAAGTGATGATGACAAAGTAGAATTATCTATATCCTCCAAACTTGACTGAGTAATATTCTTCAATATGGATCCCAAACCAAATCTCAAATGAATAGCGCCAAACTGAATCTCCAGCACGGTACTAAATTTATGCTGACTTTTCTTCACAAATTCTGTTCGACCTTACAAGATGTATAATTGAGACATCTTTTGTCCCTTTAATGCAGCACGAACACCCCTTCGAACCCTCAAAACTCTACATTCTCCAGAGAAAGTGCACCATTTTGAATCAAGTGCACTCAATGAAATGAGATTCTTATTCAAGTCTGGAATATATCGAACGTGATCTGAGTGTTCTACATCTTCCATCCACCAATTTCAATCCGACTCTATCAATGCTAGCTACTCAGTAAAGCTTGTTGTTACCCATGACAATGACACATTGCATCATCGTTTCATATGTTTCAAACAAATGACGATTGGGACATATATGGAACGCACATGATGTATCCAAAATCAACTCGTCGTCAAGTTTGGGTTCAATGTTAGAAATCGTCAAAACATCTCATCACTCAAATAATTCTCGACTATATTAGCCTCGTTAGAAGTATTTGATTGATTCCCATGATTTATAATCAAATTACCTTTGTTTCTGTAATTTGTCGCAGTCCCCCTTAATGTGTTATTTCTTCTTACAATAATAACAAATCTGAAATTTGATATCAACTTACCCCTTCTTCGATCACCATGAATAACAATGCATTTTCCATCTCTGGCCTCAGATCCAATTAGATGCTTCATCTTCTCTTTTGAAAACAAGGCATCATACACATCCTCAATAATACGAGTATCACGATTATACAAGATCGTATCTCTAAATGAAGTGGACAACAAACACAAAAGAATTATGACTAAATCTTCATCAACATACTTTATCTCTAAAGTCTCCAAATCAGTGATAATCTCTTTGAACATAGCCAGATGATCTTCCAAAGATCCGCCTTCTGTCATACAATAAAAATACAACATCTACTTCAGATGTAATTTGATTGTCAGACTTTTAGTCATGCACAATTACTCAAACTTCAACCACAACACAGCTATTGTTTTCTCTTTCAAAATGTCCTGAAAAATATTGTTAGAGAGATGAAGATGGATTTGTGAAAGTGTCTTCCGGTCCTTCCGTTGCTTCTCCTCCGTTGTCCAAGTTGTGGGCATTTTTTCAAATCTCAACAACGTATCATCCAAATCCATCTGTGCAAGTATAATTTGCATCTTCACTTGCCAGAATGAGAATCTTATATTGCGATTCAAGAGCAGAATTTCATACTTCATGGCTGACATCAATAACAAAACCTCGAACAGATCACAACCAATAGCTCTGATACCATTTGTGGAGAAAAAACAAATCGAAATAATATATATGACACGATATGAAGTATATGATTGTAAACAAACAACAATATAAAAAACAAAGTATTAATTGTAGAGGAATTGAGTATTTTATTCATTTAACTCGTATGAAGAAAAACAAATATAATAATTGTGCCTACACAATTTCAGTAATACAAAACTTATGAAAATAGTCTAGTATTATATGTACTTATAGATATGTCGATCAGTAAATTTAAATATTTGTTTGCATTGTCGGTCGAGTCTAGCATAAAAAAGTATATTACTAACTTCATTTATTACAATTTACACAAGATTCTCAATTTAATAAATTTAAATTGTGCAAATTCTTTTTATATAAATGTTACGGTTGAGACACATGATAAGAGTAATATTATTTATAAGCAGCGTTCATTGATCAACATTTTATGTATCATTAAAGTAACTGCCACATTTTATTATAAATTAGAAGTGCATATTAATTCATTGAAAAATGTGACACTCACGATCACATGAACTATTTACAAATGAGTAAATACTACTTATAAATATTATCATTCATATGAAAAGGTTATGCCCTGACGGGAGGCATGAAAAAGATGCTCAACTCTATTTTGGCCAAGCTATAATGCGAGCCTAGATGCTAAAAGACACTAACCTAGGTGCCACATGCAAATGGCTTTTTATTTTTACTTTTTTTAGTTTCTTTAGTTTTTCAAGAATATTAAATATATTAAGTTGCTGTTTGATGGAGATTCAAATTTTGATAAAAATTGATGAATTGTGTGATAGAAAAATTGAAAGTCTCACGAAATATATGGTTAAAATTAATTATTGACTTTAACTTTGATTAAAATTTAAATTTTAGTTTTCATCAAACCGAGGCTAAATAAAATGAATAACAATAATTTTAAAATAATATAAAAAATGTATGTAATTATGCCTATGCTCTGCCTAAACACATCTAAGATTGTAAGAGTTGAGGCTTGATCGTACCGCCTCATCAAGCCTTACAAATTGTACAACTTTGGAAATAATGGATAAACGTAGATTTTATTAATCAATCGTTCTTGAAATTCCAAACAAAAATGTAATTTACAATATGTATATTACTTGCTAATATGCAGCAACAGTTATGGCATAATAAATTAAATAAAATCCAAATCACAATCGTGAATCCGCGACGATTGTAATATTGAGTGAGGATAGTGATGTCAATAAATAAAAGTTGTGAATAAAATAATAATTGGGGACATTACTACAATTTATTCGGTGAAATCGGACCTAAGACCAAGCTAAACTGTGAATATTTCTGCATTTGTCTTTCTTGATTCAGAAGGGCGAAGGCACTGGGCAGAGCGGGAAGAGGTTGATCCACTAGCCCCGAAAAGCAACGAAGGAAGAAGAGCTCAAGCGTCACTTGCAAAGCGAACAAAGATTAAGATGAGGTATAATAGTAACAAACTAACAATTGATGCAAACTACTGTCCCATTCTTTCACTTGAGAAGAAAATTATTTTATAAAAAAGTAAGAAACAGTTTTATTTTTTACATAAAGATTGATATTGAAGACTAGTCATCTACTATGAGAAGATACATGCTTTATTTATTTATTTATTATAATGTCTTTGATTTATGGAATAAATAATGGACTACTATGTACAGGTAGGTGCGGCTCACGGGGCGTACGTTGTCTGGAAAGTTGACGACAAAATAAATCTGCCTCTATGGGGGCCATGTAGCTGCCATTTGAATTCTCGATAAAATTTCATCAATTACGTTATAATACAAATGTTATTAACGTCAAAATCTATTGGATTCTTATTCGATCCAACTATCATGAATCTAAGCAAGGTTTAAAGGGGACTCACGATAAAATTGATTCAACAGAGTAAGATGTATTAACTCATTCAAATATACACCAAGTCATAATCGAGACTCGAGATGTACAAAGTTGGGTCATAAATACACTTACTCGACTCTTTTTTCTTTAGTAGAATTCTTTACGGATTCTCCTACAAAATATGTCGGTATAGCGTATTATTAGAAAGTTTTTATTGATAGCTTCTAGAAAACTAGAATTCTTCTTTTTATTTTCGAAGTTGGAAGTGACGTTAAGTTCATGAGCTCATTATTTTAAGTTAGAACATGTTAAAATGTACTATAAGGACAATTTAATTCCAACAATTATTGGTTTATATTCTTTCCTTTCCTAAAGTAGATAAGTCAGTATATCTAATAGAGATAATGGCTTTTTTACTTTTGCTGCACCAAAGAGAAACTAACATGCTATCCTTTGAGTCACCAACACTTTTGAGGTCTCAAAAGGGCAGCTCATCACTGAAAGATTAGACAACAAAAAAGAAAAAAGAAAAATAATTGCACTGTGATTAGATCATTTGATGTGTTTCCACCCTCTAATTAAAGTCACTTGCGATTGTTATAGATTAAACGTTTAATTTTCCATTACGGCTAAGAATACAAAATAAAAAATAAGTATAAAACACACTGTGTAAATTGATTCAATCCCAATGCGAGAGTCACGTTTACTTTTCCTTGTCAAGTTTCACTATAATGAAAGAACAAGATGATTACTATATGCATATGAATTCAGGTTTTATAGTATAAAAATATCCTAATATCATTTATATAAGAAAACATTATTAAGGCGACTTGATATATGTGCGAACTATCCAATGTATCCTCATTGACTTATCTCGAAGGTTTATTTGCGATCGAAGGGAAAGTGAAAGCATAATTAGGTGATTTAGTGTGAACATATTAAGATGAACATAAATTCATGCATTGCACTGTGTGATGAGAAGGTATTGAGAACAATGACATTATCACCCAAAAGTGAGATAATTAAGTGGCAATTAGCTCACGAATTCTGAGCTTTTGCTCTAAACAGACAATCTCGAAAGTACATTAAAGCAAATTAAATTAGTGTTTAACGGCTTAATTTACTGAAGCCAGGTCCTCGATCACTCACGTGCACGAAGACTTTGTCGAGCTAATTTATTGTGATAGTGTTTGCACGTCCTATTTTTGGGTTAATACCTTAAATAGTCACCAAACTTTTTCAAAAGTTCTCTGGAGGTCACCGACTTCCTGAACTTCAAAAGTTCTCTAATTAGTCACTGAACTTTGCAAAAAGTTTCTAGGAGGTCACCGAACTTCAAAACTTCACTAAATAGTCACTGAACTTTGTCAAAAATTTTCAAGAGGTCACCGAACTTTGCAAATTTGGACGCCATACATAAATAATTCAGTGATCCCTTAAAATTTTTTTGCAAAGTTGAATGACTATTTATGAAAGTTTTGACAAAGTTCAATGATTATTAAGGGAAGTTTTGAAGTTTGGTGATCTCCTAGGAATTTTTTGCAAAATTCAGTGACTAATTAAGAAACTTTTGAAGTTCGATGACCTCCTGGGAGCATTTAAAAATTTTTAGTGATTATCTAGGGTATTAACTCTCAAGAGTCACGGTCCTAAAGTTGGGTTTTTAAAATAATCAATATTTATATTTTAAATTCATCTTTTGATACATTTTTTTCTCTATTCCACTATTTTGAGAAGATCGGTTCCGTCTTTGTTATTGTAGATATCTTTTGTTAACGACAAGTGCCTTTTCAGTTTCAATATTAAGTGATGATTTGCGCTCTACCTTGAGATCTCCAAAATGGACCCTTCTCCACATATATGCCCAAACTTGTTTTCTAAATTTTAATAAACTTGTACATTGTGAGTATTGTGGTCCTCCTAACATTTGTGTGCTGGTGCTATTTGTGACGTTTAGCATGTGACTTATTGTTTGGGCCTTAGCTGCCTAGGTGTCACTCACCTATCGGTGATTTTGGCTTGACCCGGATTGTGTTAG
>CAIGRB010139151.1:0-14994 GCA_903798255.1 Fraxinus quadrangulata | reverse complement strand
CCCCCGGCCTTGTTCCACTCTTATATACATCTCCCGATTTTGGTCAGTTGAGCTACAACAAATGACTAAAAATAAAAGAAGTTACTAGATATATAATCTATAAATAATATTCATTATTAATAAAAAAACTATTTCCGGCGGATCCAGTACGGGCGGCCGCGATGGCTCTTCGAGTGCTTGGTCCGCCCCTGATTTGTCGTTATGATATATTATCGTTTGATATGTTATTGAGTGTGTGTTTGTCTTTCATTATTGTAGAAGAAAATTGAGTAATGAATAGTATTTTTTGAAGAATGTGTAGTTGAAATTTAAAGTAACTTTATTAGTTGTGTGTAGAATATTTTATTGGGTAAATGTGTGGTGTATAATTTTACTGTAGTAAACAATGTTTTGAAATAATTATAGACAAACTGGCTTGATATGTTTAATAATATGAATTTTGTGTTCTTGAATTTAATTGGATGTATCATTTAATGTTGTTGTATTACCATATAGGGTGATGATTCATCACGACAAGGATGAATAACATTATTCATCTGATATAGATGCATAGATGTTATACTGCAGATTTTATATACAAAATACATTGAAAGTTTCAAAGTTTAGTTTTATTAATTAGTCCAACTTGTTGTATATGATAAATATTAGAGATACGAAAGAATAATCTTCGTGATATTTTTGACAGTGTGTGACTATATTTCTTAATAATTGATTGTGTGGATTCCTAATTAGAGTTAGACGTAACCCTATAAATATGATATTTTACTCTGTAATAATCACACAAATTATTTATAATTTATAATTTCCAACAAAATATCAGATGGGATTTAATTTGTCTAAGGTTAAACTCACGGTCAAATTCGTTTCCCGGCATGCGACCTTTGTGCTGCTCATTCGGTCATATCGTTCCTCTTCTTGTATTCGTTCAGCCAATATTGTTGTGTTCCTCGATTTGTTTTATAACCGATTTTCTTATACAATGTCCTTTTTGGCATTTGTTTATGAGTAATGTTATTTAACCACATTTGAATTATAATCACAATTTATGTAGCGCTAATGGAACATTAAATGATACGTACAATTAAATTAGTCGTTCAATAGAGTTAAATAGCATTACTCTTTATTTATTGTGTCAATTTCGACCTTATTGATTTTAGCCTATGTTTGTCTACCATTATTAAGAGAAAACGAGTTTTTAAATAATGATTTTTTAGAAAATGAGTGATTAAACAGCAGAAATAATTTTTTTGTTTACATGTGAAATATTTTATTATGAAAATGTGTGACTAAATTTGAGTTTAAGAAAAAAAAAATTATTTTGAAATAATGGTAGACAAACGGGGGTTTTGCGTTATACAAATTTCGGTTGGTGATCGTGGTGGTAGCCTATTCTTACTAGTTGGGCCTCCTCGTAGTCAGCCCTGATAAATTTGTTGGTTGGCTTGGCCGTGTAGATTGAGCGGTAGACGTAGCTTTTAATTTTTCAAAAGTGTTTTCCAAACAAAGGCTTATATTTTAAATTATTAAAATGTAACACAGTATTATTAGAATATTGGCACATTACTAGTATAATTGCAATTTCGGGTGAAAGTGTAAGTAGTCTGTGTAATTTCCATTTACTTGCAAATTATGGGCCCTGAACTACACCCAATGTGGTTATTAACATATCATGGCCCAAGATTTAAATATAAGAAATACAATTTTAAAAATATTAAACTTGTAGATTTTTTTTTTTTTAAATGAGGCAATGAATAAATATTATCTTTCTTGAAATTATAAATATATGAATTTAAACAAGGGAGTAATTTGACTTAATTGAGGATTAAGCCCATGTTCGACAATTATTAAAACAATATTATTATTTTTCGTCGAACTCGTTTTCAACCACACATTCTCACAGTAAAATATTTTGCACGTAAATCCAAAATTTTTCTTACTTTTTAACCATGCATTCTCTAAAAAATTAATGTTTCAAAACTATTTTTTTGAAAAAATAAAAAATAAAAACTATCTTTAATGATTGTCAAAGGAGCTAATAAAAAAATAATTGATGATTATTCTCTCTCTTATATCTTTCAACAAAAATCAATTGTCTACACCTAAACATTCTCGCTAACTCTAAAATATAAAATAAAATCTTCGACCTTCATGGCGTGATTATCTATAATAGATGAAAAATTGACCACAAATCCCCAATGTGATGCCTTCAGAATAATTGTTTCCTTCTTATCAACCGTTTCTTCAAGATAACTGATCATAATTTTTGCGTCGTTTTTACATTTGTTGGTGAAGCACGGAATCAAACAACCATTGTAAACAATTGTTTCGTTAACAGGCATTCGACCACAATATTTTTCAGGTCATTATGTGCGAAAATTGTGACCGTGACATAATATGTTGTGTTATTTTGACCTAAATATTATGTAATTGTGTCTCCCCGTTACAAAAATTGTGTTAACATATAATTTAAGTATTCATGTACAATTTAAGAATTTGACCTAAGACACGTGTCTTTGAAAATTGTCATTATGTTGCGTGACTGTGATATATGATGTTGTGCAATTATGACTTAAAAAGTATTTATAGTACTGTTGCATATTATGTTGTGTGATTGTGACTTATAATGTTGTATTCGTGACAGACATTCATAAGCATATTACACTACTTTGGTTTCATATCTCGTTGAATGTGATCTCAAACATGTCCATTTAGAAATTGTGACTTCATGCGAGAATTGTGACCTCATTTTAAGATTGAAGACTTCATTTAGAATGTGGGAATGAAAGCGTGGAATCTGATTGCTAATAATCTAATTTTCTCTCTCTATATTTTGTTATTTTGAAATCTATTAAATATGGTAATTAACATTCAAATTCTAAATTACTTGCTAAATTTATATGATAATATAGTTTTAAAAATATTAAAAGAAATATTTTATATACAATTAACACCTTATATTTGAAGAAAAATTTAAATAATCTGATTAATGATAATTACATTTTAAAACTACAATTTTATTTAATTTTCTCTATAATTTAAATATTTAATCAGAAGTTTAACAAACAAGTCATAGTGGCTAGATCGAACCTGTCTCTAATATTTTTAGTGGCTCCCATTTTTTTTAATCTTTTTTCTTATATGCTTACACTTTCAGGTTTTTTGAGGCACTCAAGTTTTTCCTTTTTATTTTTACCTTATTCTTTTTTCGAAACCAAATCTCAGTTGTAAAATATTCGAATTTCAGATTTTGAAAAAGCAACAATAAATAGAAAAGAAAGTTTTGGGCAGAATAAAGGCTGAAGGGGAATTTGGAGTAGCTCTTAACGTCTTAACGCGTAAGCTTCATCATAATATTCCATGCATATTAGATTTTAATTTAAATTAAATTAACAATAAATTTTAAACGCATACTTCGTGAGATTCACAGATTTTCAGTCACATATTTCATCATCAAATCTACTAAAAATTTGATTTTAATTCTCACTAAATGGTGGCTAATAAAAGTGTGATGTTGACATTGTGAAGTATGAAGCTGGGTTGTGTTAGGTTCACAAGGGTTTGAAAGAAAATCATGTAAAGTCTTGATGATTTCTGATAGAAAATCATGTTAAGTCATTTGATGAATAAAGACTGAGGAAGATCATTCTTCCTGTTTTAACTCTGTACCTTTTCTGCTGGTTTTATTATGTATCTACTCTCTGTGTTTCATATGTTGTTGCTGGGTTATTTTCTTGCTAGTTATTTCTGCTGGTTTTTCCCGAATATGTTTTCTTCTCCATGCCAAGTCTGCAGGTGCATAGGTGCCTCCATTAATTCTACATTAACTTCAGGATATAAGGAAGTCATTACAGCCTCAACAATTGGTATCAGAGCTGGGTTGTTCTGCTGGTTTTCTTGTATCTGTTTGCCTCCTCCATGCCAAGTCTGCTGGTGCAATATGTGCTTCCCTAAATTCTGTATTGATTTCAGAGTGTAAGGAAGTCATCCATCCCCAACAATTGGTATCAGAGCTGGGATTAAAATCTGCAAAGAAGGATTCAAGAAATCTGATTTCCTGCCCTCACTTCTCTGTGATAACTGGAACAACAAATGTGGTGAAAGAAGATTACTGGCCAAGGTCTTTCTCACACCATGTCAACATCAAAGTTATTAAGGAAGGTTATTAAGGAGAAGACAGCCTTTGAAATGTGGAATAAACTAGAGGAGCTTTACTTGACTAAAGCTTTGCCAAACCGAATCTATTTGAAGCATAAGTTCTATAGGTTCAAGATGGATGAATCAAAGTCAATTGATGACAACATTGATGAGTTTACGAAGCTGGTTTCAGATTTGGAAAATCTTGAAACAAGATTGAGGAAGAAGATCAAGCCATTTTCTTGTTAAATTCATTGCCACCAGCCTATGATCATCTAAGAGACACCATCAAGTATAGCAAGGAGTCCTTGACCATAAAGGAAGTTGTTACAGCAGCCTACTCAAAGGAATTGGACCTGAAATTGAATGGTAAGATGACCGGAGAAGTGTTGAGTGTGCAAGGAAGGAAAGAAAAGAGTGTCCTGGATTTGTCATCAAGAAGAACACTTTAGGAAGCATTGTCCACAAAGAAATAAGAGGGGGATGAAGCAAGGAAATAACAAGCAAGATGGAGACCGTGCAAATGCTTTTGGAGATTGTGAAGAGGTTCTGTAAATTCACTTCAAGGAATCAAAGTGAAGATTGTAAGAAAATGATTCCTTAAAGTCTGTCTCTTGATTCCTCATACAATTAGAATTGCTATTGAATTAGAGCCTCTTTTCTGGTTGTTTTGGAACTGATTTTGGTTGGAATCTTCAACTATATGGAGCCTTAATTAGTTGGGTAGTTAATAACCATTTTTTATACCTCTTTGTGTCTATAAAAGGGCAGCATTAGGAGTGTAAAATGAGGAACTCGAATCTGCTATCTGTATTTCATATGTTGTTGCTGGGTTATTTTCTTTGCTAGTTATCAATCCCGTTCTGCTGGTTTTTCTCGAATCTGTTTTCTTCTTCATGCCAAGTCTGCTGGTACATATGTGCCTCCATTAATTCTGCATTAACTTCAGGATATAAGGAAGTCATTACAGCCCCAACACTTTTCTAATGCGAAAAACAGGACTAGTTTTTAATTTTATTCAAAGAATTTCTAATACTATTTAATTCTGAGATACAATTGGCGTCCGAGAAGTTATAAGTTGNAAAACTATCTTTAATGATTGTCAAAGGAGCTAATAAAAAAATAATTGATGATTATTCTCTCTCTTATATCTTTCAACAAAAATCAATTGTCTACACCTAAACATTCTCACTAACTCTAAAATATAAAATAAAATCTTCGACCTTCATGGCGTGATTATCTATAATAGATGAAAAATTGACCACAAATCCCCAATGTGATGCCTTCAGAATAATTGTTTCCTTCTTATCAACCGTTTCTTCAAGATAACTGATCATAATTTTTGCGTAAAACTCTTGTAAATCTAGCAGATCTTTCTGATGATTTCTGGTTAAAAAAATCATGTAAAGTCGTTTGATGAATAAATGAGGAAGATCATTCTTTCTGTTTTAACTCTGTTCCTTTTCTGCTGGTTTTATTATGTATCTACTCTCTGTGTTTCATATGTTGTTGCTGGGTTATTTTCTTGTTAGTTATCAATCTTGTGCTGCTGGTTTTTCCCGAATCTGTTTTCTTCTCCATGCCAAGTCTGCTGGTGCATATGTGCCTCCATTAATTCTACATTAACTTCAGGTATAAGGAAGTCATTACAGCCTCAACAATTGGTATCAGAGCTGGGATTAAAATCTGCAAAGAAGGATTCAAGAAATCTGATTTCCTGCCCTCACTTCTCTGTGATAACTGGAACAATAAATGTGGTGAAAGAAGATTACTGGCCAAGGTCTTTCTCACACCATGTCAACATCAAAGTTTGAAGTAGAAAAGTTTGATGGCAAGAATGATTTCAACCTATGGAGGGAGAAGATGATGGCACATCTTGGCAATCTTGGGTTGGAAGAAGCTTTGAAAGAGCAATCTGAAACTGATGCTTCAACTAAGGCTGACACCTTGAAGAAGGCAAGAAATACCATCATCCTTAGCCTCTCTGATACGGTTTTAAGGAAGGTTATTAAGGAGAAGACAGCCTTCGAAATGTGGAATAAACTAGTGGAGCTTTACTTGACTAAAGCTTTGCCAAACCGAATCTATTTGAAGCATAAGTTCTATAGCTTCAAGATGGATGAATCAAAGTCAATTGATGACAACATTGATATTTCAGATTTGGAAATCTTGAAATCAAGATTGAGGAAGAAGATCAAGCCATTTTCTTGTTAAATTCATTGCCACCAGCCTTGATCATCTAAGAGACACCATCAAGTATAGCAAGGAGTCCTTGACCATAAAGGAAGTTGCTGCAGCAGCCTACTCAAAGGAATTGGACCTGAAATTGAATGGTAAGATGACTGGAGAAGTGTTGAGTGTGCAAGGAAGGAAAGAAAAGAGAGTGTCCTGGATTTGTCATCAAGAAGAACACTTTAGGAAGCATTGTCCACAAAGAAACAAGAGGTGGATGAAGCAAGGAAATAACAAGCAAGATGGAGACTGTGCAAATGCTTTTGGAGATTGTGAAGAGGTTTTGTAAATTCACTTCAAGGAATCAAGGTGAAGATTGTAAGAAAATGATTCCTTAAAGTCTGTCTCTTGATTCCTCAAACAATCAGAATTGCTGTTGAACTGGAGCCTCTTTTCTGGTTGTTTTGCAACTTATTTTGGTTGGAATCTTCAACTATATGGAGCCTTAATTAGTTGGGTAGTTAATAACCATTTTTATACCTCTTTGTGTCTATAAAAGGGCAGCATTAGGAGTGTAAAATGAGGAACTCGAAAATAGAAAGTAAGATAAGATAGAGTGGTAAAACTCTTGTAAATCTAGCAAATCTTTCTGATGATTTCTGGTTAAGAAAAAATCATGTAAAGTCTTGATGATTTCTGATAGAAAATCCGGTTAAGTCGTTTGATGAATAAAGACTGAGGAAGATCATTCTTCCTGTTTTAACTTTGTCCCTTTTCTGCTGGTTTTATTCTGTATCTGCTCTCTTTGTTTCATATGTTGTTGCTGGGTTATTTTCTTTGCTAGTTATCAATCTTGTTCTGCTGTTTTTTCTCGAATCTGTTTTCTTCTCCATGACAAGTCTGCCGGTGCATATGTGCCTCCATTAATTCTGCATTAACTTTAGGATATAAGGAAGTCATTACAGCCCCAACACTTTTCTAATGCGAAAAGCAGGACTAGTTTTTAATTTTATTCAAAGAATTTCTAATACTATTTAATTCTGAGATACAAGTGGCGTCCGAGAAGTTATAAGTTGTGGTGATATGAATTTGGAATTTGATGGTTGATTATTGCAAGATAGAGCTATTATAGAAGTGGCTGGTTAGTTAGGAGAGTCATGATGATGCTGACAGTGTGGGATGCGGTGAAGTGGGGAGGTTAGAGAGACCGCTACAACAAGTAGAAAGGAAAAATTTATCATCGATCTGCTAGGTTTGAGGTCGAGCTGGTAAGGTTTATTTTTTATTTCTCTTTTTTATGTTTATGTTTATTTTCATTATTATTTATTTTAATTAAAAATAAATTCATAATAATATTTTCCATAAAATATTAAAACTTTTTCACAACGAAAGACACACTTATGTAGAATGGACCAACAAAGCTGCAAAATAGATAGGTCCAGGACGACACTACCGAAAAGAAAAAGTTGTAGATGAATTTGATACAAGGTCCATATGTTAGGGGACTAATTGTACAATTTTATATTATATTATATATAATTGCAATCGTGTATAAACGTTAAACAACGGAACCATTCAGTCCTCGCATCATCAAATCGAAAAGCAAAATCCTTGATTATCACTGACCCCGATCCGCACACCGAAAATGAATGACGTAGATGTATCAAAGCAGATCCAGCAGATGGTGCGGTTCATCCGCCAAGAAGCTGAAGAGAAGGCCAATGAGATCTCTGTCTCCGCCGAAGAAGTAAAATTGGCTTAATCACTTCTTTTACTGATTCGATTAGGTTTAATAATAGTATCTAATATTTGATGTTTTTGTTAGGAATTCAATATAGAGAAGTTACAGCTAGTGGAAGCGGAGAAGAAAAAGATCAGACAAGAGTACGAGCGCAAAGATAAACAAGTTCAAGTCCGCAAAAAAATGTAATTTTTACTTTTTTTTTTTCAATGTTTTTAATTCTCCGCCTTGCGTATCAGAAGGAAAAATTGTATCCTTTGTCGTTTCATTGTTTGGAGTTTTGTTACTTGATTATACACACTTTTCGTGGAATTATGTCTATCATGATTTTTGTGATACATATTTAATGCTGACTTGTTGAAATTATTGATGCGATTATTGAGTAGGGAGATCTAGATTGCTTGATATTTTCTTGATTCATTTTTTAAGTAAAATAAAAGTTGTGTTTCTTTATAGATTTTGCCATTCAAAAACTTAAGATAGATTAATTACTCCAATCTGACTAAAATTAATTTTTTTGCGCATTTGGGGAAGTATCTAAGGGGGATGTATTCATTTGGGGCTTTTAAAAACATTTGAGGATTTAAAAAGTTTAGGTGTATTCGATTCAGACTTCTAACGACTCACTAAAACTTTAGGTGTATTCAATTGGAACTTCCATAGACTTTTAAAAAGTCTCTAATGTCAAATCCAATACAAATATAATGCATATAATTGTGAAAGTTTAATGGTTAAAACATGTTACTTGAGTTTTCTGCCATTGGTTTGTTGTAGTGAATACTCCATGCAGCTCAATGCTTCTCGAATCAAGGTCCTTCAAGCTCAGGATGACTTGGTTAACTCAATGAAGGAGGTTGGGTCAACAGAGCTTTTGAACGTGAGCCAGAATCGGGACAGCTATAAAAATCTTCTGAAAGACCTCGTTTTTCAGGTCGATGAAACTTTTTTTTTTCCTGCTGTTTTTAATTATAATTTTGATCAGTGAAAATGAGATGTGACTGCTTCTAACTAATAAATAGGTAGGTGAACATGTAATAGAAAAGCATTTTAGGAGTAACAGTTCTGTTTGTTTTTGATATTTTTCCTTAGATAAAATATCACAAAGAAGCCTTTTGTGGAATAGTTTCTGAACGTGTAAACATGAATAAGCTTTGTACAGAATCCCAGGAATCTGTTATAAAGCTTGTGGAAACTTAGCTACATCCTTGTGAGTAGAGTTAGCAATGTAAGTGATGTGAAGACCCTTGGAAACAGAATCACAACTTTAGATATAATACATAGAGCATGTTTGGCTTCGTATGGGTAAAGTTTACTTAAAGGTTATAAGTAAATTTTAAAATAAGTTAAAGGTTTTTTTTGGTCCAAGGGTATGATAAGTTACTTATGTTGATAGTAAAGTAAAAGTTACTTTTAAAATAAGTCACTTGTTTTAATTAAAAGTAAGAAAAAAAGTAACATCATGTTTGAAACACAATCATTTTTTAAAGCTTAACCGAGCATGCTTAGAGTGAGAAAAGAGAACATTGCACAGGAGCATTTGATTGTTTTATCTTCTTTCACAACAGACATCAATTTTCTGCTAAATGCAGTGTTTACTTGATAAAACCTTGGAAAGATGTCATTTTTATCCTTCATGACAACTCTGAGAATAATTTGTTCATATAACTAGTTTAGTCCACCAAACCCTTCCCTAGTACCCAAGAACAGTTTTTTGTAATGCAGAGTTTGCTCAGACTGAAAGAGCCATCTGTCTTATTGCGCTGTCGTAAAGAAGACATAAATTTTGTGAAGTCTGTCTTGGACTCTGCAAAGGAGGAATATGCACAGAAGGCAACAGTTCATCCACCCGAGATCATAGTTGATAGTGTCTACCTTCCACCTGCTCCATCGGATGCTACTGGTCATGGTCTTTTCTGGTAATTATTCTTGTTACTTCCATCCAAAGAAAATTAAGAAAATATTTTAAACTATGAGGTCCAATCCATTGCATGTGGGTTTGCCTTGCAGTCTTTGCTCTTCTCTGGTTTTTGGTTTTGAAATTTTTATGGTCTATAAAAACAATTGATTGGTCATGAACTAATGCCCAAGGCAAAAAATTGAACGGTAATATGCTGTCCTTTCTATTTTCAGTTCTGGAGGCGTAGTGTTGGCTTCTCGAGATGGGAAAATTGTGTTTGAAAACACTCTTGATGCTAGGTTGGATGTTGTGTTCCGTAAGAAACTTCCAGAGGTACTCTTTTTCTAATTACTGTCTACCCATGTTCTTTCTTTCTTTGCAGCTTTTTGGTCCTCGCTTTGATGTTGTCTTCTAATTGTTTAAGCATCTTAAGCCCCTGTTTGATGGCATTATTTGGCCAAAACAATGTTTTGAATAGTAATTTTTAGGATAATGCGTGGTTAAAAAGTAGAAAAAAGTTTTGGATTTAAGTGCAGCATATATTATTGTTTGAATGTGTGGTTGAAAATGAGTACGTAGAAAAAAAAGTTTGAAAATAATGATTGCCAAACAAGGGCTAAATTGAATTATGAGGTCTCCTAGGCGATCAACGTTTTTAACCACTTTTTATACATAAAATGCTCTTACTTTTTTTTTTTATATAAATTCCTGATATCCAGATTTGTGCTTTTACCAGCACACACTCTTCTTGATAAGCCAAGGTGTTGGTGACATTGTAACTGCAGCTTTTTGGCCTTCGCTTTGATATTGTCTTCTAATTGTTTAAGCATCGTAAATTGAATTATGAGGTCCCCTTGGCGATCAACATTTTTAATCACTTTTCATACATATAATACTGTACTTTTTCTTTTGATACAAGTTCCTGATATCCAGATTTGTGCTTTTACCACCACACACTCTTCTTAATAAGTCAAGGTGTTTGTGACATTCTAACTGCAACATTTTCTCTTCCATCAAGTTAAATTGAATAGGTGTATCATCATGAAATAAGAACACAGTAGACTGTAAAGTTAGACAATACTATAAACCAGGTTCCCTAGCACTACTCTTGCTCATCCTGGAACATATTTGGAAAGTCTAATTTGATTTTGTTCATGAATGAGTTTAGTGATTTTGGGGCTGAACTAAATCACTCTACTTTCGGAATCTCCCAAACAGAGCCTAAGTGTTTGCCGGATCTTTTATCTTATTTGGGGTAGTTGTTATCTTTTGACTTTTTTGGCATTTTATTCTCAGGGTTAGAAATACAAGAATTCACAGAATAATAAACTGTTGGCTTCAGTCTTGTAAGGGACATATGGCTGAAAACTAATGCTGATAGCTACACTTTGTTTTTGTAGATGTTTTCATATTACCTTCTTAGAATAATGCTATTTTTCATCATTGATGACCATCGTCACCATATGCGGCAATACAATGGCATTAAATGATATGTCCAATTAAATGCAGTGATATGAGACCCATGGTATTGGACTATCATTCAATTCCATTCAATCATGTTGATGGTCATGAGTGATGGCAAATAGCATTACTTGCCTTTTTAGCATGCAACTTAAAGAAGACTGAAGATTTATAATCTTCTTTATATAAAGTGGGATCACCAAAGAATTATATATCTATGCCTCTCATTTTCCGTAGATTCAATGGTTTACACCCGTCTGTTTTGGTTTCAATAATCACCAATCTTGACAATTATCCAGCTTTTTAAATATATATTTTTTTCTTTTAATCCAGAAGTAGTTCTGATAGCCACCACTAAAAATGACTACATCTTGATTGGAGTATCTGGAATTAGAAAAAGATTGAATTCAATTATCTCCTTTTTCATATAACTTTGACAACAAATTGCTGCAAAACTGAAATATAGTTGCCACGGCATCTATTAAATAGATCGCCTGCATTTTGCTCTTCTTGTTGACTTATGCGAGCATGCCATGACTGTTACTGCATGATGCATCTCTGGGTTTCCGACTTGTGTAAACAACGGTAGTTTCCTTGACAATTATGTATGCTGTATTAATTGCAGATCCGCAAGCTGCTCTTTGATCATGTTGCAGCCTAATCAGTTGAAAGCGTTGCAGATTCAAGCTTTAATGGTTCTAAAATTAGTCATTGTCCATGGTAATTATCTTCTAATCGCTTGTCCTGCAATTTTACCTCTCTGTTGCTTGCGTAAGGTTGCTCTTAGCCGATTTGTGTATTTTATTGGGCAGATTGAGAGCCTGTTTTGTTGGAAGTATAATTTATTCGTATTGCTATTAAATTTTTGAGTATGAATTTGTAGAATAAGCGTAAGCTGAAGTTGTTGCATTGAGGTAATAAATGAGATTGAGTTAAAATGGTTGTTAATTGAGTTAGCTTGGCGCATGTTTAACTGTGCTTAAACGTTTGCTTTTTACGAAAAGCATGTTAAGGTTTACTTTATTGAAAAGTTTTTGGTAATAAAAAAGTAACATTGGAAATGTGTGACGCTATAATTAACTTAAAATGAGTTTAATTTACTTTAGAGTACAACTGAATATCTTTGACGCTCTCCCGCTTATCAGTTCTCTTCCTCTCGTTGACCACTTTCCTCCTGGTGGTGTGTGTGGGCACCAATGTTGGAGTTTGGGAGTTTGAGCTTGAAAGCGTGATCTTTTGCAATAGGATTTAGCTAATCGATGTTATTTACTCTCCCTTTTCCTTTTTGTCCCACGCCTACCACCAACCAAGGCGCAAACGACACGGTTTATAGCCACCTAACAATCATTGAACCTCAATAGGACAACCCCTCGGTGGTAGCTAAGGTCGTTACCCTTTCACTCCCTTGACGAGTCTGTCACCCATAATATAATTAACTCACTTGCAAATGACTAAATTACCCTTTCTATATTCAAATTACATAAAACAACTCAAGACCTATAAACTTTTTTGAGCTTTGGCATTTGTACGAAAAAAGTTGCCCACCCTGTTGACAGATCATTGTTGGCGTGTGTGACTGATGAAAAAATTGTCTCCTTTTTTTAAACAGGTCAATAATAGAAAAAAGTGAATGAAAATCTTTTGTACAAGTAGCATGGTCAACTTTTTTTCTTCAAACTAACATGAGGGTGGATAATTTATTTATATTATGCCAATGTTTGAGCCTCATTTTTAGGTCATTTTGAAATAATATTTTATTGGAGGATGTGTAGTCAAAAAATAAGAAAAAAAATTGGGTTTGCGTATAAAATTATTTTATGGAAGAATATGTTATTGAAAATGGGTTTTTGAAAAAATGGGGGTCAAATATATGTTGAGATCTGTTGTCTAATTTGCTGTTCACCCAATTAATTATTGATAGATCGTCAATTTGGTAGGTTAGTGGTGAAATTAAGGAGGGTAAATTTGAAATTAAATGTTAATTTAAAAATAATGTTTCAATAATTAATTTGATGGATAGTAAATTGGACGACATATTTCAACTCGCCAAGCATAGGCTAAATTAGAAAACACAAGTTTAGAAGGGGGACATAAGCTAAACTCTAATCAACGTAGATTCTACACCAAAAAAATAATTTAACCAATATGGTAGTTAAAGAGAGAGAGAATAAGATTTATATATTTATACCTCACATGTTTTTATAAGACGTTTCATCATCATGCAACGTGTGTAATATTTTATTAGCTCATTGTCAATCTCTAATCATTTGTCCTCGTCGGAGTTTATCGTAGTTTGTCCATTACCAAACTTTGGTAATCTTTAATCAATATCGCAGTATACATATCCAAAAGCATCACTTGTATAACGAAGGTCTTGAGATGTAGAAATAAAACCATCGGGTAATTAACACATAACATCCTCACATTTCATTATTATTATGAGAAACGTCAATACCTTTCATTTTTGGCATTTTCACCATTATTTCTATATTTCATTGCGCAAAAGGTCATTTTCACGTATTTTCTCAATTAAAAATTATGAAATGACGAATACACCATTCTCTTTACATAAAACAAAAAGAAAAAAAATTAATTGAAATTACAGTCCCAAATTTTTTTAAAAGCGCAAATAAGTCACAAATAAATTATTAAAATGGTAATTAACACATAATGTCCATACCTTTCACTATTATTGCAAAAAAGTCAATACCATTATTTTTTTGACATTTTCACCCTTAATGACACATTTAATTATGCAAACAATCATTTTTATCTATTTTCATCAAATTTCTCAATAAAATGTTGTGAAATAACGAATATACCCTCCTATTTAAGTAAGCTAAAGAAATTACAATCATAATCTTAAATTTTTTTAAAAAAGTGCAAACAAGTTCCCAATAAATTATTAATAAAATATTTTTTTTAAAAAAAGTGCAAACGAGTCCCGATTAAATTTATTTAAAAATTAAAAAATTAAAAAGTGCAAAAGTGTTCAAAATAAATTATTAAAGAATTAGAAATTAAAAATATTTTTTTATTTAAATAGGAGGGTATATTCATTACTTCACAGTTCTTTATTGAAAAATTGGATGAAAATGGATGGAAGTGATGGTTTGCACAATTAAATATGTAATTAAGGTAAAAGCAAAAAAATGAAAGGTATGGATATTTTCGCAATAACGGTGAAAGATATGGACATTATGTGCTAATTACCTTTTAATAATATTTGTGACTTGCACTTTTTAAAAAAACTTGAGACTGTAATTGCAATTAATTGTTTCTTTTTTCTTATTGTTTTATTTAAATAGAATGATATATTCGTCATTTCATAATTTTTAATTGAGAAAATAGATGAAAATGACTTTTTGCGCAATGAAATGTGAAACTAATGGTGAAAATACCAAAAAATAAAAGGCGTGAATATTTTTTACATAACAATGATGATAACCCAAGAATAACTAACCAAGAGGGGGGTGAATTCGTTTTTGAAACTTTTTCGACAATTGTTCTCAAAACTATTCAATGCACAAAATATAATTTCAAAGTATGATACTAGAATTAAGTATACAAGTTTGATAACTTAATTCAA